>ARYC01005295.1:0-15515 GCA_000711775.1 Oxytricha trifallax | reverse complement strand
TATATATAGTTAAATTTATAATTTTAAATTCAATCAACTTAAACTAAACTAATTATGCTTCTATAAGTGTGAAGCGCTCAATCACTCGCCACCATCACTATGGGATCAATGAATGCTTCCACACCTGCAACGCCATTGTCAATCATGCCTCCTATATAAGCAGGTAAAGTACAACAAAAACCAATACAGACGCTACCATACCTAAGGAGTTCCCTTAGCTAAATTTCGATACTTTCATAGCTGTTGACAGTACTGACTATAGGTACTCTTGAGAGCGCTTGGTGTAAAGATAGTAAAGCTAGTCTATCATCTAAAGCTATAATTTTAAGTTGAATTGCGAGATGATTCCATAACTCCAAAGCAAGCAGAAGGGACAAGCGCAGAGGGCAGTATCGCAAAAGTAAGAGTACATCCTTTCATAATACTAGGTATGCCAATGCTGCCAGCCAGTTCCAGTAGGTAGAGTGCGAGATGTGGGTAGATGCTTTCTCAAGAAAAACCTCAAGAGGCACATTGCAGCTTAGCATACTGTCAACCTTGAGTTAGAAGACTATAAGCTCGAGCAAGCATTCGTTCAAGAGCGCTACCAAGATCTAGATGTGCAGCCAATATAGGAGTCTCCGACACCAAGGGACAAGAAAGCTCATAAAGTGAAGTCCCCTAAGATTGTGCAATCGATTCAAGAGGTTGATAAGAGAGATGTATTCAACTTCCCAGAGCAGGCATGGGAGTTCAAGCAGCTGCAACTGAAGGTGAAGCCTCACTGGAAGATCCTTAGCACTCTCAAACCATTGCAAGATGTCCCCATTCCAGCAAAGCCAGTAATTTAATCTGAATTTGACTAGTATAGGTAGCCAAGCAGCACCAACTGCTCGCAAGAGGCGAGATCCTTCAAGGGGTTTACTTCGAATGCTTGACGCTCGACGTGAAACTGTACCCAGAGCAGATTTACCAGCTGAAATCCTTGGTTTACAAGCAAGCCATGCTTTACTTATTAAATAGCAGAATCAAAGAGTAGTCCTAAAGTAAGATATCATAACCTAGTCATACCTTCGATAGAGTTTGTAAACTCCAAAGTCCTTGGCTTGCTTCAAGAGACCAAGCGCTCCATCTTCGAGTCATACCTCAATAGCTAGCTGGTAAGGAGTGTCAACAATGCTTTCACAGCATACCTTGACGAGAGCAATTCCCACTGTGCAGAGGCGCTTGAAGTCTTGTAAACGAATGAGCGAATTGACACCGATATCTTCGATTACCTTGGCTGCTCGAAGTTCCGCTTCATCCACTTCAAAACTCACATTAGCTGGAAGCCTGGAACCTTCAAGGAGAGACCCCGCAAGGGCTAGCTTCCTTACTAGCCTTCGTCAAAGCAGATTTCGAATGCAAAGAACTTGTTTGAGCAAGGCTGGTACATGGCAATGGTGTTTCAGAGGTTGGTAAACCATTTTATGAGCTTCCCTTACAAGTCAACATCATTACAGCATCAGTGCCTCATCACGTACCTCAAGCAGTGGTTGAATGAGAACAAGTCCCTTAGAGCGCATCACGTCAAGACCAGCAAGGGCGAAGAACTGCTAGCGATCGCCATGAGGTATGAAAACTTGATATGCCACCTGCTTCACCCAGCAACTAAAGTCCACAAAGGGACTATACAGTACCTAAGGAGTCAAGTTTCCAAGAAAGCTGCCAAGTGCAAGACTCAGACCTAGAACTTGCTTCCACCACACCTGCAGCTTAGAATGGCGAGATTGAGGAAGGCCCTCAACATGGGAACCGTGATGAAGCCTCATTGCTTCGAGAGTGCAATCGCTTACTTGATCGTGAAGGGGAACAAGGAGGAGTGGATCTATGAGCTGGAGTGATTTTGAATCAGTTCGTGAGAGTGAAATTAAAATTTTGCATGTTAAATATCTAATCTTTCATGCACTATACCTCTATCAACAGCGCTCACGCCTGTTCGCTGATAACTTCTATATTGTCTAATAGCAATTTTATTTCAATTTTAATTTATTTCAAAACCCCGAAACCCCTTCGTACATGGAATCGCTGTCGAACTCTATAGGTTTTGACGAAGAGTCAGCTATGAGTCCCTCTCATCACAGTTTCTCATCGCAATCGATACTTAACTTTGGGTTTCTCTGCCAGCAAGAGTTCAAAGAGATCAAGCAGAGTGCGTTGAAGCCATAGTCGAAGACTGTAGTGAAGTGGACATCGGTCGTGCTGGGCACTAACTTCCCCTCCAATCCCAAACCAGTGAAGCTCTCTTACACCTCAGGCACTCTCCTCAACAATGGGCAGGTGCCACCGTCGACGATGGGCATACTGGGTGGGCGAATCATAGGCTTCCTTTGGAGAACGTTGAGTGAGCAGTGTCATCGCTAGTCGATGTTGAAAGTCTGGCTACAGATGACCAGCTTTGTCAGGGCCTGGATCAGTTCCTTCGAATGTTGAGGAAGCCGTAACATTATGCTTTCGTGAAGACCCCTAATGTAGTGTCCAAGAACCTGCAGATAAAGCAGAGTGACGAGCTTTGGTAGGGTCTGCAAGACTTCATGAAGGTGCAGGGCGTGGATAACGATTTCGCTTTAGTTGAATACTCAAGCCATAAACTTAGGAATGGAAGCTCCAAGAATCCTTACCTGAAACGTAGGGACGCGACGCTGGCGCTGAAGAAGATTGCTGTTGTATAGCACTACAAGGTGGAGGGCATGAAGCCCAAGGACATAGCGCTCGAGATGGGCGTGGATAGGCGATTCGTGTACAAAGCAATCGAGAAGTTCAAGTATGAGGTGAGCACCGGGTGCTCAATCCCAAGCCAAAGCTGAGGAATGGGAGGAAGAATACGCGGAGCAACCCGCTGTTGCTGAAGGCGATCGCTGTTATTCTTGAACAAACAGGCATCTATAAGGTCACTGGCTGGCGCTTGCATCATAAACTGCTCGAGATGCAAGGTTAAGTAGCAGAATTCCAGGTTCTAATGGTGCCGAGCGTGGCCACGCTCTTGAAGGTTTTGAAGGAAAGTTTTCACCTTCGATTCGGCAAGGCCCAGAACTCGAACGTTAAGTATAGGGACCTATCGTTCAATGAGAAGCGGCTGTGGGTGTCAAGACTGCTCGCGCAGCTATTCTTGGAGGATGCAGTGATCATATCAGTAGATGAATCGAACTTCAGGAGTGACTACCTGCCAACCAAGCAATGGAGCTTCAATGCTGCTGCTCTTCACGAAAAAACCACTAAGAACGACTCCTCCTTGGCCCCTGCAGTTGGTAAGACTGAGATCCTTGTGACCAACGACGTGATCGACTATGGCGAAATGCTGGCTGTCTACCCCAACAGAGAAACATGCATGGATGAAAACATCGAGGACCGAAAGTAGGCTCAAAATGGAGAAGTAAGTATGGCACCTTTTCAAAATCAAGTTTAGATTTAAGAAGAAAATGACCTAAAAAGCCAAGATTCACGACCCCAAGCAATTCCGGGGACCCCCAGGTAAGCTTCGCTGTTTTTGCTTAACTTGTCGAATTCAGCGCCAAACATGGCTCGAGAGGTGCTGGTTGCGATGAGAACAGTGCAATCGCTAGTAAGCAAGACTAGTTCAGCGTTAGTGAGAGAATAGGAACAGCACCTGGAAGTTTTCCACCTGATCTTTATAGTCCAAACTCGAAATCGATCTTTGCAAAGTTAAGCAGGAAATCTTACACTTAGGAACAGCGTATCCTGGGTCCGAGAGGGGAGAGCATTGCTGCCACTCCTGTGAAAAGTCGTCATAATCAGAGACACACTCAGCTGTCACCTATCCTGGAAGCCCCGGAGGGCAATGCTCAGCACGCATCGCTGCAGAAGCGCTTCGACGCCATCAGAATTTGCAGCTCCTCCAAGAAGGCTCGCAGCTAGCCAGAAACCCCTCTCAAATCGTCGTCGGCGCTTGCTCCATTGCTTCAGAATCTGGCCAGCCTCAGGTTGCAATCCACCTAACGTAAGGGCAGCGAGGTTTCAGGCGTTGCAGGCAGTAGAAGCAGGATTCCAATCACTCCTAAACGTCTTCAGTTATCGAGTAGGGGTGGGAGCAGCAGCTAAATGAGAGAGTATCATAGTAAAGTAAGCAAATTCTACCAATTTAAGCTATCTTATAGAAGGTTTAGAATCAAGTTAAGCAGGTAAGCACGACAAGCAAGCAGCTATAGCGAACATTGGCAGTTGTTGCATCGAATCGCTATAGTAATCACTCCCATCGCAACGGTGCGCGAACAAGCCAACCAACGCCTAGGCAAGTATGGGGTCTTGGCAAGGAATCTCTCAATCGCGAAGGAGTCGACCAAGCGGCAGCAGTTCTCCATGAGTTTCGTGGCGGTCATCACCAAGGACAGGTTGATCTCGAGTCAGGTCATCGAGGGCGCGTTCGACGCCATGCTGTTCGAGAACTTCCTCTATCACACCCTGCGCCAGCTGCGCACTGACAAGGACCTCGCGTCGAAGAGGATCGTGCTGCTCATGGACAACGCAGTCATTCATAAGTATTCGGAGGTGTTGGCTACTGCTAGGAAGTTCAAGGTGACAGTGCTTTTCAATGCCGAGTATTCGCCCTGGCTTAACCCCATCGAGCATTGTTCTCCTACATCAAGAGGCACCTTCGATAGGAGCAGGTTGATAGCAAGTAAGTATCTTATACGTAACACTTTATAGGATCCACCTCGTGAAGCGGCTCTCGGAGATTCTGAAAGCCATGACCAAGACTGACGTGAACAAGCTCTGGGCCTTCAGCGTGAAGCAGTGGTGCAGCACCATCAAGCACGGCTTCGTTTGATGCAAATGTTGGCAACAATCGACAACCTACCAAGAGGGGCTAAAGACAGCATGAATCGCGACGACGTTTGTTTTATTGATTAGATTAGCGATTAAAACGAATTATTACATATTACACTTTTAAGTTTAAGTTTAAATCATTCAAACCTTCCAAACTATCACAACCTCCCTCGCTTGCGCGCATTCGAGACACCAACTTCGTAGCTATAGTCAACCATGGTTGTTTAGTGTCATCTCATAGCAGTTCTAACTAAAGCAAGCATGAATCACAAAGCTTGAAGCTTAATAGCAATGAATGGTCTAATCTACACTCTCAACTCTCACTCCAACCATCATTATGCACTCTAATCGCACTAATGCAACAACAGCTACCTGCATTCGCACCAAAGGTTGGGAGTATCCAGCTTCAAATCACTACTAAACACTCAAATGTTGTTAGAAATCGTAAATATTGATTAAAAGTTTCAAAAGTAGTTGAATCGTACAAATCTTTGCTAATCTACACTTATAGCAGCTTGTTCATTCTTACTCATTGCAACAGTTGGGGACTTATGACCAAATTTTTAAATATTAAGTTTTAATTTATTTATCAAAATTCCTATCTTTTTCTATTTTATCAATATTATTAGCTAACTTAGTTTATTGGTCAGATTTATACAGAAGTTTGATTGTACACATTGGAAAAAGAATATATTAAATAAAATAATGATAAGATAGATTTGATATTAAAAATGCCTTCAGATCAAGAACTTTTTAACAGATAAAAAGGGTAATTATTGATAAAATACGTAAAAATAGGAAATTGTAGAAATTAAATAAATCAATAATTATAACCAATTCTCTAAAAGCATTAAGTTGTTGCCGTGCATTTTCCAAAATATTTTGATCATTATAGTGTTTACCATCATAATATAACCCCCAATTTTTTCTTGAACTATCCAAACCTTTATTTTAATGTTTGGCTGGAATCTTATGATTAACACGATCGTTTGACACTGTCAATTGGCGTCGTTCTGGCATGGTCACTTCATGTCGATTCGTCGTCGATATGCTTGAGTTGAGGCCAATCTGCAAACCATTCTCATCTTCTAGATCCTAAAATCTATTGCTCCATTCTTGATCCGTCGGTGCCATCATTGGTAGCTCATGCTGTTGGTCCAGCGTTGGTGTGTTGGTGGACTTGACCTCTGCAATGCGCGGAGGTGAGAGAGGTTTGAGTAGGTTGGCGATTGATTAGTTTAAACTTAAACTTTAAAGCGTGATATATAATAGGGAAGTTTTAATCAATTAATTTAACTGTTCAACTGCTATTCATGCTTGTCTTGACTGGTGCCAGAGAACCTGCGACTCCACTCATCGTCATTGATGGTTGACTCATACGAACCCATGCCTAATGGTGTGCACCACTGCTTGACGCTGAAGGCCCAGAGCTTGTTGACATCACTCTTGGTCATGGCTTTAAGGATCTGAGAGAGTCTCTTGACCAAGTGAATCCTATAAGAGGTTATGATAAGTACACTTACTTGCTGTCTGCCTGCTCCTGCCTGAGGTGCCTCTTGATGTATGAGAACAGCTGCTCGATTGGGTTGAGCCAGGGTGAGTACTCGGCATTGAATAGCACCGTCACCTTCAACTTCCTCGCAGTCTCCAACACTTCAGAGTACTTGTGAATGACTGCGTTGTCCATGAGCAGCACGATCTTCTTCAGGCCAAGGTCCTTGTCAGTGCGCAGCTGGCTCAGGGTGTGGTAGAGGAAGTTCTCGAACAGCACGTCATCGAAGGCTCCCTCAATGACTTGGCTGGCGACCAGCTGGTCCTTAGTGATGGCTGCCACGAAGCTCATCGAGAACTGCTGCCTCTTGGTGGATTCCTTGGTGATTGAGAGATTCCTAGCCATGGTGCCATAAGTGCCCAACCTCTGGCTGACTTGCTGTCTGACTGCTGTGATGGGGGTATAATGTTACAATGGTTGAGCATCGAGGTTGCCAGAGTATACTATAGGTGCTTAGTCATTCAACTAGTTGGGTAGACTTAACCTGGTATCAACTAAAGTAATATAAAATCATAGAGCTATAGCTTACTATCCTATTCCTTCACTGTGACTTTACTGCTGCTCACTGCCTTGCTGTACAGCTGCAAGCGTCTGGGTGTAATGGCTGTCCAGTTGTTATGGCTTGTTGCATTGACCACCTCACTGCCCTTAAGTTGGGTTGACTGCAGCCGGAGGCTGGCCAGGTTCTGAACCAATGGAGTGAGAGTGGAAGCCAAGTTCAGAGGGGTCTGTGGTTGGCTTGAAGGCTTCTTGGAGGAGCTCTATATTATGATCGCCTGGAAGCGCTTCTATAAGGATGTGTATTGAACACTGCCCTCTGGGGCTTCCAGGATAGGTGACAGCTGAGTGTGCTTATATTTATGACTGCACTTGACAGGAGTGGCAGCAATGCTCTGCTCCCTGCTATCCAAGATATGCTGTTGCTGGGTGGAAGATTTCCTCTGTAACTTTGCAAAGATCGATTTCGAGTTTTAGTGTGGCTGTGAAATTTCGAGGAAAGGAGGACAATTCCAGGGAGTGCAGTCACTTTATGGTGGTGCAGTATATAACTGGAACAATGGTCCTCCTAACCCAAGTTGAAACCTTACCCATCTTGACAATCCCATGAGGAGCTGCTGACGACACTATACTCAATCGGTTAGGCAACGATAGCACTACTCACCTACTGGTTCCCAGAATTGCTTGGGGTCTCAGATTTCCAAGTTTCAGGTGATCTTCATCTTGAATTGCAACTTGGCTTTACAAAAGTGTGATGTCTGATCCCTTCCTTTGATCCTGTGCTCTGACCCCAGTGACAGTCGACATGAATGGTTCTCTGTTGGGGTAGCCAGCCAGCATCTCAGCATACTGTATGACATCGTCGGTGACGAGGACCTGGGTCTTGCCAACTGCAGGCGTCAGGGAGGAGTCGCATCCACGACTTTCCTTGTGAAGGGCAGCTGAATTGAAACTCAATTGCTTGGTTGGCAGGTAATCGCTCCTGAAGTTTGACTCGCCCATTGATATAATCACTGCATCCTCCAAGAATAGCTGCGCAAGCAGTCTGGATACCCATAGCCTCTTCTCGTTGAATGATGGATCTCTATACTTAGCGTTGGCGTTCTGGGCTTTGCCAAACTTCAAGTGGAAACTTTCCTTCAGTACTTTCAAGAGAGTAGCAACGCAAGGCACTGTGAGGTTCTTGTATTCCTGTTCCTTACACTGCATTTCAAGCAGGCTATGATGCAGGCGCCAGCCAGTGACCTTGTGTATGCCCTGATGTTAGAGCACGATGGCAATCGCCTTCAGCAACAGCGGGTTGCTCCTTGTATTCTTCCTCCTATTCTTCAGCTTTGGCTTCGGATTGAGCACCCGGTGCTCCACCTCCAACTTGAACTTCTCAATGGCCTTGTACACAAATCGTCGATCCACACCCATCTCACGCGCAATGTCCTTGGGCTTCATGCCGTCCACCTTGTAGTGCTGTACTACAGAGATCTTCTTCAATGCCAGCTTCGCATCTCTGCGTTTCAGGTAAGGATTCTTTGATGATCAATTCATGGTTTCTTAGTTTGAATGATCCCCATTGAGAGAATCGATACTCCTACCCTGCCCTTTCATGAAGTCTTGCACGCCCTGCCACAGCTCATCGCTCTACTTGATCTGTTGGTTCTTGGGCATCACATTAGGGTTTCTTTATGTTGAAGACTGCTATGGCTTTCTAATCATTTGAAGGTACTGCTCGAGGCCATAACTCAGCTGGTCATCTGTCGCCAGACTTTCAACATCGACTAACGACGACACTGCTCACTCAACGTTCTCCAATGGCAAGCGTATGATTTCCCACCCAGTATACCCATCGTCGACGGTGGCACCTGCCCATTGTTGAGTAGGGTGCCTGAGGTGTAAATGAGCTTCACTGGTTTGGGGTTGGAGGGGAAGTTGGTGCCAAGCACTACTGATGTCCACTTGAATACAGTCTTCTACTATGGCTTCAGCGCACTTGTCTTGATCTCTTCAAACTGTTGATTACTTAGAAACCCATAGTTCAGATTTGATTGGGGCGAAAGAGGTCTATGATTACTAGCTCATAGAGGATGATTCATGCTAGATCTGCTACTAGGATAACTTTTAAGTGCTGTTCCTTATTGGGGTTAACATATAATAGTACTTTAATGTTTAATAGTAAAATATAAGGGTCTCTAATAAGTCTAAACAAAACACCAATGCAAATCATTCTGAGATTACCAAAACAATATTTAAGCCGAATCTGATAGGATATTTATAATTTTAAATGAATCAGTTTGATTAACTTTTGCTTCCAACAGGAACTCTCTCATTCACCCACACGAACCTGGATATTCTTAAGTTCATCAATGAACGATCATTTGGAGACTTGTAAAATTGAACGGCTTCTTCACTACATCAAGATAAACTTTCATTGCAAGAACTCCAAGCAAAACTTCTCAGGTTCTCTCTCTGCCCTAGAGTTTCTTGCATCAGGAATTCCATTCAACGTGACATTGTTCATGAAGAAGCTGATCCAGTGCAAAGATGCCAGCCAGAATTTCAGGGAGCTATTCTACAGGCCATTCTTCACATTCGTCTTCAAGACTATTGACCCCTCCTCTCTCAACAACGTGGTTCACTCTGAGTTTACTTTGGAAGACTGTAAAGTGTTCTGTGCTAAGATGAGTGAATGGCTTCGATAAATGCAGCATGACATCAAAATCGATGCAAATTCAAGCAATGGGAGCACCTTCTACACTGCAACATGCCAATCCTTTGAAGCTATGTACAACATGTCTGATCTTCCCAATCTTAAACAAGGGAAGATAAACAACTCCCTCGTCAACAGAGTCTTTAATCTATCTGGCCTTGAGTTAAAAGATGAACTAATGGAAGAATTCATGAACAAGTTTGCCGATCCCTCACATGCTGATTTTATCAATGAGATCTAAAAACTTATCGAGGATTCTGACAAAGCTGAGAAAGATAGACTGAAAAAGATCAGGACCTCTAAGTCTCAAAGCTAACCCCTCACCTTCAAGCCCACCTCCGAAGAGTGGAAGTAAGAGCATCAATTACTCGAAGAGTAAAACTCAAGTTAATGCTACTGGTGATGCTGCCAATGATTCTTCCAGCGATGATGTCAATGATGCAAAGCAGGGTCACTAAAGACAGAGCAACTTCTTCCACCAAAGAAACACTACCTCTTAGAAGAAGACCTCCTTCATGAAGAGTTTGGGGAACACACATACTCCAGACCATACCAGGAACAGGCACACAAGCTATGGACCTAATCTGAGACTCCAGAGCAACTACAGAAGGAGCAGCATCCACAACAATCATTCTGACACTGAAGAAATGGAGTTTTACCCTGATAAGTCAAGGATGAACACCTCTTTCAGGTCGAACACTCCTATCAGCCAACACTTCAGCAGCTAGAAGAACCCCATCAAGTACAGACAATCTGATTGTGATCCTACTGAAGTCATGATGAGCTAAGGATACATCAAACCAGTCACATCAAAGGGGGACGACGCAGATTGGGAAGCTGAAGAATTTTAACTCGTAGATGACTACAAAAATCTCTGCAAGGAAACTATCCCCCAAAACCTCACAGATGAGGATTTCAAAGAAGGAGCTCAGCTACTAGCTGAAGATTTCAGAAAGGACTTTGAATAAGACAAGACATTGTCAAGTTTCTATCTTCTCAAGTTTCTACACAACAACGTTTGATGCTGGTCATGGAAACTCTACTGTCAACTTCTGTTATGCAAACAAGAGCCTGGTCAAGAAACAGAAAGCTGCTGTGCGATCATCATGCTTCTCTACTAATGCTCAAGACCAAATTTCGGTGTCTGAAGGATCACGATCAAGACTGGTCCCCAAGAAGAGAGTTCAACGGGCTGACGCAGAAGATCTTTTGGAGGAATACAATCACAAATAATAAAAGAGAGATTCTTCCAGAGTCAACGCCCCAAACCAAAATCTAAACGGCGTGGAGGAGGAAGAGTAAAACTAAGAAATGCTAGTAGATAAATAGGGAAACCCTATCGATCCTGACAGTGCCCTACATCATACCATCCCAATGAGAAAGGAGCTGGACTACAAGGCGAGAAGTGCAAATTCCAGTGCCAAGAAGGAACAGAGACCCAGAGAGAGAAATGCCTTTATGATCAGAAATGAAGACCATTACCTGTTAACTCGCTTATGGTGCGTGAAAGACCATTTTAAGGATTTGAGGAGCTCAGAGATCTTCTAACTCCCATACATGATTCAATAAGCCATCGATTGCTATAATTATGTTTCTGAGTACTTGGTAAAGGAACATTACGACTTCACTGGTTCTCCCTTTATTCTAAGCCCCCACTGCAGGCTTATGTTCTCCCCCTTCAAATACTTATGTAGTGCAGTATAAATTAAGTTTAGAGACTTCCAGTATAGAGACAATTACAACTCATTCAACCCAACAGTAAACTTCAGTTCTTTGGAAACTAGTCGAGCCCATTCAACACCCTATCTTGACTAAGTGATGTACCTTGCAAACGTGCTATGCGACGGTCTAATCTACGTTGAGAGGAGATCCTTTTGTATGCTGATTTGTGCCCTCTTCAAAGCTACCCCTCAAATTGTGGTGAACCATCTCTTCCTGAACCCCTTCAAATTCCCACTCCAAGAAGCCCTCAGCTGGTGTCTTTGATCAATCCTCTAAAGCCTACGATATTAAACTGATAGGTTCGACTGATTACACTAACGAACACTTCTATGAATTGGCAAGCTTTACCCAGCAGTTCGCAAACAACAAAGACTCCTTTTCAAAAATCCTGCAAGATGGGGGTTCCATCATTGTAGAGTTAATCTTCAGATAGCTGTATACTTTCATCCCTCTATCAATCTTTAGCGTCATTCGGGAAAACTCCAACCATGAATTGGTTATCAAAAACAGTTTCAACAAGAAGGCAATCACTATACCCAAAACCTTTGAATCTAAAGATAGCCAACTGAAAGAGGCTTTCCAGATCTTAACAAAAGACTTTACTGATGATGGCTAGTTCTACACTGGAGTGAAGCAAGTGTTCGAGGTTCGCTTCTATTCCTGCTAGCTAAAGATTGAAATTCCCCAAAGCCCCTTAGGCTAGTATTAAGACTTCCAATACAGAGCCAGAGAGTTCTTTGTCAGATACTTTTCTATGTAAGTTTCTTTTAAATTTAACTTTCTTAAAGGTACTGCTTTACAAGCTTTTAAAGGGCTGTCATCGACTTGCAAAGGGGTATTGGGTACCTTCAGAACCAAGTGAAAAGGTTGACCTATGAGTACGCTCCAGCAAATAGAAATTATGACCATCTCCCCACTTCACTGCGTGAATATTATATGACTACCAGTGATTTCACCGAGTCATTTTATTACGTAGTCATGGCTATAGGTCCATATGTTTATGACTTTGAACATCAAGTCGTTGATAAGTGCAGTAAGTTACAACATTTTAACCCCTTATTTAGACTCGATCTTTTAATAATATGCAAAGGAGTGTCTACATTCAGATAGAGGATCTGTTTGTCCTTTAAGCTTGATAAACTGAATTTACTAAATGAATGGGCTCTATAATTTTGTTGTCAACGCCCCCAAAGAGTCTAATCTACATACAATGGGTAGAGAGGTGATAGATGGCCTAATTTAAATTACAAAGCTCGTGCATAGGACCATGACGGATTCTCTCAAGAGTAGAGAGAAGGAACTGTATGCATTTTACACCTCTACGTAAGTATTCTTCCCTGTTCCGTGACCCTTCTTTAGATTCATGCAATAAAGCGATAAGGATTTCGAATTTAACCCAGACTCTCTTAACTGGGAGCTCCCCGAGGATCTTAAGATTGCAATAGGTATGGTTAAAAGTCTACCTGAGCATGTGAATACTGCACCTCCAAATAACTTCCTATCAACTCAAAGGAAAACCATTGACTAAACAGTAGCTGAGCTCGCTATGACTTTGAGTCAAGTTGCAACCAGAAACTACTTGAATCTAACTGCCAGAGAGCAATCCCAAATTGAGCACTCACCATATCTTCTCTACTTTGAGGCCTTCAAGCACAGATTCTTCTTTATGTCTAGTGCAAAGCATGACCCTTCACAGTAAGTCTTATTGGTATTACACTACTATAGTAAAGTCATTATCCAACAAGATTCGTATTATTTGAACATGGTTACTCACCAAATCAGGCAGCCCGATACTTGTGAAAAGATCCAAGGAATCACAATCTCCAACATTATCCAGCAAAACAAACCCCGTCATATTTAATATGATCAAGTGATGCAAGACAGAGAGGCAAGCTTCATGTTTGATCAAGAGAACAGGGAGAGTTACTTAAGGTAAAGGGAAGCTGAAAGAATGGTGTAGTCACTTGGTGACCCCACACAAGCACAATTTGGTTACAATTACCCTCCAGCTTCAAGTAATGTTCCCAATTTCAATCAGCTGATAAACTAAACCCCTTACCCCCAACAATTGAACTACCAACAACAGTTAACATCACCAACTCCCAACCAGATTACCCAAAACCCCCTGCCTCAGCATCTAAGTCAAGCTTCTTATCACTAAACTATGAATTACTTCTAAAATGCTTAGCAACCCTACCAAAACCGAACCATGTCATACAGCCAAGGACCTGGAAATGTTCCACCTCCCTCCAACAATTTCATAGACCCCAATAACATCGGTGCTTACCAAAATGCTGTTTAACAGAGATAGGAAAGCCAGAAGAGGAAGAATGGACGCTATAGATATGGCCAGTCTAGCAAGTTCCAATAACCTATGAAGAGTGCTCATGATACCATCGAATTCTTCAAGGCGAAGGCAGCACAAGAAAAGAAATTGGGAGCCCAGTAGCCAGCACAAGCTACTAATCAGCTGTAAATCTAAGTTGGAGACAGATCCCCCAGAAGTCAATCTGATTAAGGTAAGAGACTTAACCCCAACCAAAACCCCAGCATAGACTCACTGGAAGGCGAGTACCTACAATCACAATTTCAAGGTTCTTTGGGAGATCAAGCATTGCAAAATAATCTCCAGAACATCCTCAGCAGCTAGGATTAGTAGCACTCCGATCAGGATTGGGTTGTACCTTCAAGCAATCCTCAGATGAGCAGCAATCAAATGCCTCAATTCTCCCAGCAGCACTACCAAGGTCTCAGCCAATCAGGAATGTGCTACATCGGAGGATAACAGCATCAGAATAACCTCTTTGGTGGCATGGGCATAGGCATGAGTTCAAATTCATATCTCTAGAAGTAGTCCTTCAAGGATCACTCCACCGATGCAACTCACCCAAGCCCAACCATTGGACCAGCAACCAAGCCTGTTAACAAGAAGGGAAACTCTAGTGGTAAACCTAATCCAATCGAAGTACGAAGCGACTCGGACGCTGAGAAGAGAAAGTCGAGAAAAGAATAAGAGGGAGCCACCAACAACTCTGCAAACAAACAAAAGCAGGCTGATCCTGGCAATAAAAGAGACTCTAAGTCAAAGTAGAAGAAGAAGGGGAAGAAGGAGAAGAAGGCAGCAAGAGATTCAAATGCAAGCGAACGGGCATCCTCTGCCCTTGCAAAGACTGAGAAATAAAGAGTTGAAGACCAAGAAGAGGACATCGAGGAAGATGAGGACCTTTGATGAGCCAGCTTTGTTAGAGACCCGTGAGTCCAAGTTGAAGCAGTCAACATGCAGTGAACGCTCATACCTTATGGGCAGCATGGATCAATAGACTAGCTTAAGTTTATTTTAGATTTGTTTTAAGTTATTTTGTTTCATTAAGTTTTATTGTTCGTTTATATTTTTTGTCTTAACCCCCATTCAGAGTTAGTATAATGTCCATTAATAGCTTTCTATAATTCCCTTCTCATGCGCATCAACCCATTTGCTTCGCAGAGTGCGTTGAAATGTATGAATTCCCTTCACACTACAACAGTGCTTTATTATATAATTCCCCACTTATTAATTATTAGTAA
This sequence comes from Oxytricha trifallax, assembly GCA_000711775.1. NCBI lineage: Eukaryota > Ciliophora > Spirotrichea > Sporadotrichida > Oxytrichidae > Oxytricha > Oxytricha trifallax. The sequence continues at coordinate 675 of ARYC01005295.1, read as the reverse complement.
ATTAAAAACCAGGAGGCACACATGGAACAGCTAAACTACAGAGACAAGCAGAACGAACCACTCAGGCTGCAATTCGTCTACCAGCACAACACGCCCAACGCTTACTAGGTTCAGGTGTACAGGAAACGCAAGTATCTACAGCAAGATGATGCTTTCGAGGTGGAGAACCATAAAGGCGACCTCTTCTGCAAGTGCGAGGAATTCAACATCAGTGTAAAGGCAGGAGCCGAGTTCAAACTTATAGTAGCCTCCTCAAACAACGATCCAGTGAGAGTGCTTATCACTCCCGCCGATGGCGAGCCCTACATGCTTTCTAGCTGTGCTTGATCAGCAGGAGGCATTGCAGCTGATGCTGGTGAGAGAGGAGGGGCACTTGAGAGCAGAGCCTTCAGATGATATAGAGTCTTTGATTTAATTTACGTTATTTAATACCTAATTCACTTCCCTAATTCACTCTCGATGTAACCCATCGAATATTAATTTCACACGCATATAAAACTTTAATTCACTGCATCAATTGTCGTGATCTGCTGAGCTGATGTTGCTTCACTGCTGAAGCTATTAGCCGACTACTACTATGCGCTGGTGAAGCCTGCCATGTCTGCATTAGGGAAATGGAGGAGTGTGATGGTTCTAGTAGTGTGGATGCTACAGTACTTACAACAACTTTCGACA
>ARYC01005294.1:0-40844 GCA_000711775.1 Oxytricha trifallax | reverse complement strand
AATTTACTTTATTTTTATTTAATTATATTTTAAATGGGTTCAAATGATAAATATAATATTTTTACTACTTGCACCCATTTCTATTATATATTTAATTTATTATTTTATTTTTTTATTTATTGTATCTATTAAATCACTTTTCCTCTCAAATAAAATGTAATTTATTCTCTGTTTTATATTTTTATTAATTAATTTATTTTATACATTGAAATTTAATTATTTTCAAGATTTGATATTTTTATTAGTAAATTATTTTAAAATTATTCATGTCTTTGCTGAAAAATAAATAATTGAAACTTAACATTGATTAAAACTAAACTTTATTTCTATTATTTGAAATTATTAAACATACTTAAAGATAAAATTTAAAAATATAAATTTAAATAATGTGCTCAAGTAGCAAAAATAAATAAGAAAAAATAAATTAATTCACAATTATTTATAATTTTATTATTAATCATGCTAATTCACGTATATTATACATTTCTTTATATTTAATAATAATTATAATCACATTTTTTTCACTATTTTGACTTAATCTCGCATAATTATTTATTAGGAAAAGGGAGTGAAGTAGCAAAGACACATCATTCAGGATTGCCTTAGAGCAGATTTTACTAAACTTAACCAACTTCTGAATGTTCCTAATTAAACGAGTGATTTCACAGAGGAGGAAAGAAACGACTATTGAATTAGTTCCGAAAGCTAAATAAAGAGTCCTAAGCTGTTATGGCTTTCTACAGATACTTGTCTTTCAGGGCTTTCCAACTAACTAATCAACAAATCAGACTACAATAGATACTGGGTTAAGTTTCCTCACTCTATAAAAACTTGCACTCAATTTTCTCATTTGGGAAGATTCGAGATTTACTTTAATAGACTTTGTTGTAGGAAATGGAAAGACAATACTCTGTTCTACTTAAGCAGCTCTCTTGGCTAAAAGTCTTCGAAAAGGGGTGTTTCTGATTGGAAAAAAAACGAGCACTTAATACTCTGAGATGAGAAAAGGTTTGAGCCCATGATAACCAGCTTAGCCTTAAATGTTAATGTCAATCAATATGAAAGTAAGAATGGGGGTTTACTATATGACATAGAAACACTTAGAATCTTTTATGGAAAATGAAGAGTTTCAATAATTGTGGAGCAAATCAATCGTCATGATTGACGAGTATGACTAGATTTTCTTAGAAGGAAATGTCAAATAATGGAGAATACTCTGAGATTCTTCCATGGAGCCGAGCGAGTAGGAGGGTTTACAGGATCAGGACTATTGCCAAAAGAGCAAAAGTGCCTCTAAATTCCTTTTAAAACATAGGAAGTAAATTTTTTTTCTAAAAAATTAAGCAGCATGATTGGAGATAGAAGGATCAAGCTTCAATAAGAATTAGTGAAAACAAATTTAGGAGATTTTTGTTAAAGAATCAATAGAATGGCCATGGATTATTGCAAGCTCACTCCAGTTATCATCTTAGCCTAAAAGTCGTATACTTTCATAGAGAACTACTTTCGAAGGTTCTTACAGCTACGATTCTTTCCAATGAAGAAAATGAAAAGTCCGAATATAAAATAATAGTTTGGCTCAATGTTTGCAATTAAAAATGGGGAAGAATAATACTGTTTTTTCTATTAAATGAATATCAAGGAAGCGGAACTGACCTGAAAATATCTCACGAAATTAAATTAACGGCAGATTATTCTTGAGAGTAGCTAATGTTTTTTTTCTCAAGTAGATCTACTGAACAAATCCTTGGGAGCATCTGGAGATTACATCGTAAGGCACATACAAGCTAAAAAAACAAGGTATCCAGATCCACCAGTAATTTTTAGAGAATAATTTGCTTATGAAAATTGCTGCTCTTCAGACTATCCTTGGATACCAGGAATGATTCTAATAAGAAATAGAAGTACAAAAATCAAATACAATGTCGCACCTTCCTAAGAGCTAACAGTCAGTTAAGCAAAAGAATATTAGTGAAAGTCTGAATAAAGCGATCTTTTCTTAAGCAATATCTGATAAGGGGGTCTTGAGAAATGCGTCAAAGATATGAATGAGGAATAAAAAGGGATAGATGAGTTTAGCGATAATCATTCTCTCAAGAATACGACTTCCATTCTTGAGCTCCCATCAATCTAAGGTTCAATATATTCCAATTAAGCTGATAAGTAGGTTTTAATTAATCTTCCTTAAGTTCTGTAAAATTTAAAACACCAAGACAATTTGATTCTGAGAAGAAGAAGTAAAATATTTTCATTTTTCTAATTTAAGAGAGTAGAAAGTAAAAAATGTCGCAAAAAATGAGAGTTAAATCCAGCGAGAATAAATCTAATTCTTGACAAGTAAGTGTCGTAGATCAAAGTGACTAGGCAGTAACTTCTAAATTATTAATACAGCCTGAAAAGTCAATCCCTTGAAGGAAATTGAAAAAATAGAAAGCCAGAAATTGGAAAAATCAAGGGGTGCAAACTACCTGAACCAGTAAATTATATTCATATTTTAACCTCCCTAAAAGCTCTTTAAATGCACGACTAAGATCAAATAAGGGTCAATAAACATGAATAAAGCATTAAAAATAGTTATAGACAACTCCATCATGTCCAAATGATAAAGTTTATTCATGAAAAAATCATATTAAAATTTGATTTTTTATTAATTTTTTTCAAAAATATTTGTATTTTATTCTTGAATTTTGATTTAACTAAGTGTTATGCAAGCTATATCCCAACAAGTCACCGATTTAATTCAAGGAGGTATATCTTAATATGAGTTTAGTATACTTATATATATTTTGATTGGTGACTTGTTGGGATATAGCTTGCATAACACTTAGTTAAATCAAAATTCAAGAATAAAATACAAAATATTTTTGAAAAAAAAATAATGAAAAATCAAATTTTAATATGATTTTTTCATGAATAAACTTTATCATTTGGACATGATGGAGTTGTCTATATTTATTTTAATGCTTAATTCATGTTTATTGACCCTTATTTGATCTTAGTCGTGCATTTAAAGAGCTTTTAGGGAGGTTAAAGTATGAATATAATTTACTGGTTCAGGTGTTGCCTCCCCCGAAAAATCTTTATGTAAGAATCACTTGGAAAAGAATTTCTGCCCCTAAAATGGATGAATAAGACAGTTTTAAGAGAATGAGGCAATGACAAGAAATTTAACTAGCTAGCTTGGGTAAGCTCTAATATTCTCATACTTTGTGGCAGGAGTTTTATAATAATGCACTTAAGATCTGATTAATTGCATTAATTACTAAATTCAAATAATTAAGCATCAATTAAAAGCCACTCGATGAACTCGCTAGATTGGTTTTGAAGAGGTCTTCCTTCATTTATAATGATGCCACTCTCATGAAGTTTATGAACTAATGATTTGTAGCCTACCAAGTCATGAATTGTCAATTACAGTCCGTGTAACTCGTCCCGCATCCTCTTGTTCTCTGACAAGTACTTTTGCCTGCTTCCCCTCATAGCAATTTCCACTACCTTGACTTCTTCCACTTCACCTTTTTTTTCTCTTTCTCTGAGATGTCATCTTGATCAAGTGAGCTTATCTTAACTTTCGACTATAATTTATGATAAACTATTGCTACTTACCACTGTAGGAGAGAGAATTGTTCAGGGCTTGAACGAATTCTGGCTTCATATGAACATGAAGATTTTTAGATTAGTCCAATCTCTCCCTTCTTTTTTGTTTGCCTGAAGAAACATTAAATTAATGCCTTCTTTATCAAATAATAAAAGATCATCACATATCCATTTCTTGTTAAGATTGGGCTAATCTCTTTAATCTGGCAGATAGCTAAGGAGTTAAGGTTTGTTTTATGTGTTATCGAGAAAATCATCTGCTGTAAATTTCAATTTCGGGCACAGCTGCTTTCATTACTTCACTTCTCTTTAAGCACTAAAAATCATTAAAATACCAACATTTACCTCTTTTTTCCTCTCCATTTAGAATGCTTTTAAAGAAATATATATTACAGCAACCAATCTTGGACAAGTATCCTCCATATTCCTACTACAAAAAGCTATGCAGCTCTTTCTTGCTCCCGATCTTCTCTTGAACTTGATTTACATTTACTGTAGCTAGTTAAATTTGCAATTTTATTTGTTGCACTTACGATTTGTTACAATTATAGGGGTCTTTGAATATGAAGTTATTTATTAATAAATCATTATAAATATATTAAGTTTTATTGGATAGGGTAAAATGAAAACTAATACTGTTTACAATAATCCTATTCAACTGATCAAAAATAACTTTAGCCTAGAGATGGAAAACTCTATGAGAAATAATAAGTGTTAAACAACATTAAACCGATTCTTCAGTAAGATTGAATAGGAAGAAAGAAGTGACTCTAATTCAATCGAAAGGGAAGAATAAAGCAGTTCAATTATTAATAATACTTAATATTTGAGCTTCAGCTCAGTCTCTATTGAGAATCTATCCGACAAAATGATGAATCCATCTCAAATTTCAATTAGTTAATGGACTGTAGAGATATCGAAGTTATCGATAATCGATTAAAGGAGTTCTAACGAGTGCTAGATTATAATTTCACGAGGTATGGTATGATCCAAGAGTCTAACTTGAGTCGATATAGAATAAAAGTTAATATTTAGGGTGCATAACCCATTAAGCTCTAAGCGATATATTAAAAGATTGCTTTCATCTTCATCTTCGGTCCATTTTATATTAAAAAATGTTGCATTTGAAGAAGATGATTTGGCTTGATAGGTAAAATAGTTTTTGAAGGCTAAAGGAATTCCTGAGCCTGATAAAAATGAAAGCCTAGAGAGAATGATTAAAGGTCTCTAAATATCTAGCTATCATTAAAGCAATTCTAGTCAAGACAAGATATCTGAAATTAAATCCCCATCATTAAAGAGAGACTTGTAGAGTAAAATTAATCAGCTTTACTACAACGAGGCCTGCACATACAAATAAATATAAAGGCGATTGGACGTTTCAAAATATCTTATTTTAGAGACTCTTCAAAGATATCGAGGTGCGAACCTCGAGGAATTTAAGGACAAATAAATCATTAAATGGAAAGTTCCTGAATCACTTTATGACTGTATAATTAATTTTCATGACTAAAAATCAGGAAGATAAGACTTTGCCCCAGTTAAAATCATTTTTGAATATAAGATTTGGAATAAAAATATCTATTAGTTATCTTAGCAAAATTGATAGGTAAGAAATGGTGCTTTCCGATCAAAAGATTTATAGCGTTGATAAAAGAACTAATGATAAGAAATCTTTGCTATTAAGATAGCTTGCTGCAATAAATTATATTGACTTAATGAGGCAGGCTGTTAATATAATTAATATTGATGAAAGCAGCATATAATCGATTGAAAATTCAAGAGAAGGTTGGGGAATGAGAGGCACTAAACGTTACAGCTTTAACCAAACTAGGATTAAATAAGTTAGCATTATTGCAGGAACTTGTAGTTCTGGTTAAATTTAATTCAATTTGAATCAAGTGCGAAACAACAGTCTTACTGTTTATTATTTCATACTCTTATTAATAGAATAACTTGAAATAAATTAGACAGATTGGAGACACTAAATCTTATTAATGCTTGGCAATACTGCTTATCATCGTTCAAAATATACTTGCATAGCTAAAACATCTGAAAGTACCAATTGCGCTCTTAGAGCCATATCAATTCGATTTGGCTCCAGTTGAAATGATTTTTTTCTTCAATTAAGAATCATAAGCAAGCTTCAAAATTTGATCCAGCAGGATAAAGGTAATTTAATTCATCTCATTTTTTCGCTATTTTAATTATTTATAGGTGCATAGCTTATTTGCAGGTTTGAGTCTCATTTCACTTCCCTCTGAATTATAGTTTGATTGCAAAATCATTTTATTAGGCAATTTAACAGTTAGTAAAATATATATATCTCTACCAAATATAAGACATTATTCAAAGAAAAATTGGATTCAAAATCTGAAAGTTTTTAATCGATCAGCTTTGTTTTGCAGCCATTATTCTAATATAAACTTCCACATTAAGTTTACTTAAAAAGATTCTTATTTAATTCTTTTTATTTTTTAGATTTGCATCAATTCGTATGTATCTTAATATTAAGAGCTTTGAATTTATCGATAATTTTTTAACTGTTAAATCAGCATTTCGATCTGATGTTTTGTTTGGAATTTTTTGAAAATTTGATTTTAAATTTTGCCTAATCAAATTACTTATTAAACCAAGGATATCTCTTGCCTGTTTTGATAAATGAACAAATTTTTCTTTGATTGATATCCCTATAGATTAATAATAAATTTCTTTTTAAATTTTATACGGGAATCATGCGATTTAAAGCATCTAAGCACTTGAGCATTCGAAACTTAAACGCCTAGATGAAACTGAGTTTACAATTGCAAAGACAAAAATAATGAGGATAATATCTCTTGTTAACGTTTAAAGTAAGAGATCTTTGTTTTATAATTTTTTTTAGCATTATGGGAATTTAAAATTCTTAAAAGTAAATCTTCTTGAATTTATTGATTGATTCATGAATTTTTTGTGCAGTTAATAGGTCAAACTAGTCTTAGTACTTTCATGAATTTTTCAGATTTTAAAAGTTATCAAGGGTCTACTCTGATAAATTATTGTTTATATTTATTGATATATAGAATTGTCAGAGATTTCCAATTTCTCTTAAAATCTTGGATTATTCAGAAATTTATTAAGAAATGAGATTTAGTTCAAATGGACTGCTTTTGTTATTAACTTACATTAATGATAGTCTAATCTTGCATTCATTTCTAATCATATAGTCTAATTATATTTAAATTTCAGGAATAAATTATGCATAAGAATCACTTTCGCTCATAAAAAATTGTTTGCTATTAAAAAGAATCACTTTATAAATCACCTATGAAATAAATTATAAAAATAGTAAATCAATTTAAATTAAATATCAAAACAAAATTACCTTTTAATTTTTGATTGAAATTGCTCAGATTATTACTTAACTTATTGCACATAAGTTTCCAGTCTTCTTGAGTGTATGTAATTCCTATATATAATAAATTATTGCCATTAAATAATATATTTTTAAAAATAGAATTTTAAGAACAATTTATATTTCCCAAGCATTTAAATTTAAATTTAGGCTGAAAACTTTCAAGAATAAAATTCCATGAATCAGATTCATTTTATTTAATAATTTCTTCTTAAATAAAGTAATGATTAATTATAACTACTCTGACTTTGTACATAACTCATATCTTAATAATCCATATATTCAACAATCTGAAATCTATTCAAGAATTCCCAACCAAAGTTTAACTCAAACCAACTAGGGCGCTTCTTAGGATAAGAATTTTCTTCAAAGTCACTATCCACACAATAACTATACTAGTTATCCATAAATTTAATCACCACAACAGAACTAGAGTTACATCTCACAATTTAATTGGTCAACACGAAATCTAGTAGATTAATCTAGAGGATAATTAGGAAATTTGGATGAACTAATGGTAATGAACATGAAGAATTGATCAAAGCAAATAAGTTCAGAATATTTAACTAGAAAATCAAAAGATCGAAAGAGAAAGAAGCATACACCTAATAAATACTCTCAGCAAATTTCATCTTTCGATAGGAAATTATCGATTGTATTCGAGTTTATAATTATGGAATATAAAAAACAGTTTAAATAGTGCTTTGAAATATAGAAACCTAAATTGACAATGGAAATAATTGTGACTTAATTAAATCAAATGAGCTTGATAATTCAGTAAAATGTCAAGATTTTTCAATTAATACATAATAGTAGATTAAATAACATTCAATCATTAACTAAAAAAATCTTGAGATTATTCTTAAGGAGCAAAAATCAGTGGACGACATTAATTGTACTAATTCATCATGCCAGAGGATCATAAATGAGTTAACCAAGGAGAAGAATGAGGAGTGTCAAAAACTTAAAATGCAAATAAAAATCGCTGAGCAGGAAAGAGTTGAGTGGGCTTATAAATACTTAAAATTAGAGAAGTAGGTCTTGCAAAACTATTCATATAAATAAAAACGAATAAAGGATAAAAAGATTTCAAGAAAATGACTCCAGTGATATGAAAATGAAGAATTTAATTGGAGTTCTAAAACTACGATTTTGATGATAAATACTTGGAATAGAGGTAGACTTTGACAAGGAGATCTGTTAAACAAATTGTTGATGATTTAAAATGGGGATAAAAAAAAGACACTCAATGAAGGTCTTCGATTGGGGAATGAGGCAGATCATCGATTAAACAATATCTTATCAAAGGGATATTTTGGATTGTAAGCTATGGAATTAAGTTATAGCATATATCTAATAAGGATAAAATTAGCAATTTTTTTGAAGCAATAATCCTTGATGCGCCTGGGATGGAACAGCAATAAAACTTAATAATAAAACTCTATCAGATTTTTAGTTTATAAATAAGATCCCAAATAACAAATTATAGTAAAATGGCTATTTTTTTGGTGGATTACCAATTAAAAGAAAGGATTGAAATAATTACATGGATGAAAATTAGCAAGGAAAATCAACTAAGAGACAATATTGGTTCTAATTGAGGCATTTTACTGAATTTTGCATTGTTGCAATGAAAAAAGGCTCTTTAGCTGAGTTATCGAAAATATAAAAAACACATAAAGGACTTAATATTACCGTAGAGAAAGTGTCTGAATCATCGGAAAGCAAGAGCAACTATATCAAATCATTGAAGAATTATGCCCAGGAGGAAAATATCTTGAGATCTTTGGAAGAAACACAATCAAAGGTATAAGTGCGTGACAATTGAAGATGAAGCAATAACAAGAAAGAAGTCAGAATAGTAGAAAGCAAGAATCAGAAGTAAGAAGGCAAATCTTAAAAAACTTAAACCTAAATTACTTATAGTTTTATTAGTAAGATTATTTTAATTAAAGTGTAAAAATTTGATTATATGTTATTTCGCAAATTCTTAATCTTATTTGGATGAAGGGATTTTAGCTTTCTCTGAAACCATTCAGAAGTGTCATTATATTCTGGGAAAATTTACGAGTCAATCAGACTCGATGTGTGCAATCCCATCTATAGCTAAAGCGAATTAAGTGAATTGAGAGCTGGTGTATATTATTAATCAACATGTTAATATGACAAATACAATTTAAGTACTAGAGATTTGTCTTCTAACCTTTATTTTTCTCACGATTTTTATCTTCAATATCATTGAAATTTATTGTTCTCATCTCGAGATTGGTACTCTATCAGTTCTTCATTTCCACAGCATCAACTGTACATTCAATTCATGATCTGTTGTCTATATCTCATCCACATCTCGATTAATAACTGTTCTTTTGTTGATCAGCTGAGAGGGCAATACTCCATTTTATAAGTTGAAATTTTTTTAATTATTTATTATTAAAAAATTAAATAATGCAAATTAAAACTTTTTAAGTTTTAATTGATAATGATAAAATATTTAATTAATAGGTTTAATCTATAACCAATTTTTAACAGAGATGTCATTATTAATTCTTAATTGATACTACTTAATTAAGACTATGCATTATTTAATTTTTTAATAATAAATAATTAAAAAAATTTCAACTTATAAAATGGAGTATTGCCCTCTCAGCTGATCAACAAAAGAACAGTTATTAATCGAGATGTGGATGAGATATAGACAACAGATCATGAATTGAATGTACAGTTGATGCTGTGGAAATGAAGAACTGATAGAGTACCAATCTCGAGATGAGAACAATAAATTTCAATGATATTGAAGATAAAAATCGTGAGAAAAATAAAGGTTAGAAGACAAATCTCTAGTACTTAAATTGTATTTGTCATATTAACATGTTGATTAATAATATACACCAGCTCTCAATTCACTTAATTTGCTTTAGCTATAGATAGAAAATAACTTCAATGATCCCTATAGCTCAGAGTTTCATTGTATTGAAGGAGTATTTTCTAGAATCAAGCATTATAAAATCTAGCTAGTATATAAAAAATTTAGATAATGCCAAGCTTAATAGGTCGAATTGATAAAAAAGGAATAAAATGTGCATATAAACAAACAATATAGAAAATTAAAGGCAGGCATATAAGGCTTATAAATTACTATGACTCAATTTCTTCATCCTCTAAGCGTTATTTAATTTAGTTATTTTATTTTTCATTATTTTCCTCTCTCATTTTATTTTTGCCCCGTGTCCCTCAGCCGTTTATATAAATTCTTAAATTGTTGAAAATATCTCATGATATTTTTTCTTTTCCATTATGCTTGAGACTTTGATTTAAATTTAAAAGTGATAGGTCTTTAACTTTCGATTCTAAACCATATAAGTTTAAATTAATTTTACTTACTTAAGAAGAATGATTTATTTTAAAGCATTTTAAATATGTCTTCCCTTATTAAAATTAGACTTGCATGTCTTCTTTAGCATCTTTAATAAACCATATCATATTTGCATGCTTGAAAAGTTCACTTTCATAGTTTGGTCAAAAGGTGTCGAGTTCGCCGTATATATACTTTCTGTCAAGAAGCAGCACTTGACAATCATCGTATAAATCATGAATCTCATAATCTGTGTGTCTTTCTTAATTTTCATGTTCAAAACCTCCAAAAAATGTTTAAGTTGTTTAGACTCCTAAAATTAAATCTTCTAGATAGTGACCTATCTATATTTAAATTGTGAATAAATTTATATTTAGAAAAATATATATTCGTTGAAGATGTTATAACTTCTGCTCTTTTTTTTAAAACCTTTTTAATAAACTTTTTCTAATCACTTTTTTTGGGTGTTGACTGCAGTGCCTCCCAACACTGTAATGGCTTCCTATCATCATAAGGGTCTCCAGGTGCCATTGGGTCCTCCCAAATTTCTTCATGGCCTCCCACATTCTTTATTAATAAAAAATTGATAATATGATAGAAAATTTTATTTGAATTATATTTGGGTGAGTGCCATACGAATTAGAGAGAAAAATGATAATGGTGCATAGCTAATGATGTTTCTATTTTTATGGATGTATAAAACGAGGTTGAGATTGTCTCAGACTCTTTAAGTTGTGTCCAACTTTCAGGTGTTGCTGAGGAGGATAAACTAATTCTCATCATTTTTAGGAGAACAAATTCGTATTAATAAAATATTCCAAATAATATATTGACATGTTTTAATAATTGTAATAACCTCTAATATTTATGAATGTATTTGCAATTAATTTGTAAATAAAAAAGATTTATCTAATAATATGATGGTTAATGATTTTCCTCCCACACCAGGTCGGGTTAATGAGGCTACCACAGCGAAAGGACAGTGACTACTATCTCAGCAGCGGTGGAACCTGGTAAGAGTTTTCTCCAGACTCCCCTTTAATTGTTTACAGGTAGCAGATCTCTGCGAGCTCTGCGGGAGACACTCCTGGTCAATAGCCAGGCTCTTATCTCCTATGCATATCAAATCAGGGAGAAGTAGAGTGGGGGGGGGCGAGGTGGTTTTTTGGAGTTTTTCTAGTTGACGACTTGCCAAGTCATTGATTGCCACGTCAACTCAATTCAGATACGTCTACGTCAAGACTAAAATTAATGGTTTAATTTTAGTATTAAACAGTGAAATGATAAATATTTAATTTTGAGTATAACTCATTAATCATCATCATGATGGTTAATCTTTTTAATTACAAATATCTTTTAAAATTTATCTTTTCCAATAATTCAAACTAATGAATAAATTAATTTGTAGATTGGAAACTATAAATTTCTGTAAACTGTTTCAATTAATATCGAAACCATTAACAACTTTCAATTAAATAACTAATTTCTATATATTAAGATATTTTTTTCAGCATAGTTAATTCTCAATATCTAAAATAAGCATTTAAAAATGTACAAACTAAAAAACTATATTGCAGCTACCAGAAATAATACGCTTATATTTATTAAAAGTATCATAAATTAATAAAATTCGAATGTTAATTATTGATAAATTTTACTCATGGTGAAGATATCATAAAGAAATATTTTAAAAACATTCATTAGTATCATTTAATAGAGAGGTTTTGAGAGATTTCAGCCAATTATTTTATTTAATAATTTAAATTTTAGTTCGATTTAAACAATTAAATTATCAAGTTTAAACTTATAATTAAAATATTACAATAAATAACTTAAAGTTATAATTACTAGTTACATGAAAATAACAAAATATAATAAGTAAAAATGTCATTTTAAAATTGTAGATAATAAAAATAATTTTTATAATTGTAATATGTATAAATAAGCGAATAAAGTAGAAACCTTAAAATTTAGATAATATTTTTCATGACAAAAACTGTATAAAAAATAACACGATCCAAAAAACTAGAAATTAAAAATCAATTTAAAATCTGACCTATTTTATCAACCATAAAGTAAGAGATTTTTTAAAAAAATGATATCACTTTTATCAATAATGGTTAAACTTGTGATGTGATTTTTTGTTGTTAAATTTTATAATATCATAAGGAAATTTAAATTATTCTTGCAAATGAAATGCTTTATTAATAATTTCTATTTTTTTAAATGAAAAATATTGAAAAAAAAGAATAGGAATATATTAGTGTCCCTAATGAGTGCAATATATAAGAATATCAATTTAAAACTTTTAGTATAATTTTAAATAAACTAAAGGTTAATTTTATTATATAAAAAAATTATTTTCTTTATGATATTAAATTTTTGTGAGGCATTGATGATTCTGGAAGGTATTGACGTTTGTGAAAACCCTAACGTTGCTGGAAGGCACGGCTGTCAAAACCCCTTTTTATATCTTTACTTACTGAAAATAAGGAATCTCAAAAATCCGTTTTCATTATCATAATTCCATAAAGATTTTTTGGGGTGCCTATATTTAATCCTTTGTATATTTTTTTTTGGAAAAATATTTTTTTAAAAAAAAGTACATTTTCAAAATCCTGTTCGAATATATCTAAATATATATAAAAATTAGAGGTAAAGTTTCCTGCCCAGTCTTATCATGAGAAAAAGTTTTAAGGAAGTTTCCTTGCAAGTATAAATTTATATTTTTTTAAAATATTTTTCTTTTTGTAATAAGGTCAAGATTTTGTAGTGATAAGTAGATCATAAATTTAATTAAAATACAGTTAATATGAGTTTGCTTTAAAGTCTATTAAGAATGCTTATATTCCTCTTCATCTTCACTATCATAATCATAAACATACTACTTTGCTTTTGTTGATTAGTAGCAAGATATTCCACACTCATTCTTACTTTCAATAGCTTGAACTTCCTTTTGTTTTTGTGTCACTTGGCCACTTCTCGATTTTAGACTGCTACATCAGAGATGCTGCCTGGAACCTAAACTCCATTTTATTCACAGAAATTTAATAAAATTAGAGATGTTTAATAAATTAAAATTAACTCAGTTTTATTAATAAAAACATGCCTAAAATTAATTAAGACATCCCAATTAAGAATTCTTATTAAATTAATACTATTAGTAACAAGTTTAATCTCTGATCATTAAAACTTTGAAAGTTTTAATTTGTTAATTTTAATTTATTAAACATCTCTAATTTTATTAAATTTCTTTGAATGAGTTCAGGTTCCAGGCAGCATCTCTGATATAGCAGTCTAAATCGAGAAGTGGCCAAGTTGACAGCAAAAAGACACAAAAACAAAAGGAAGTTCAAGCTATTGAAAGTAAGAATGAGTGTGGAATATCTTGCTACTAATCAACAAAAGCAAAGTAGTATGTTTATGATTATGATAGTGAAGATGAAGAGGAATATAAGCATTCTTAATAGACTTTAAAGCAAACTCATATTAACTGTATTTTAATTAAATTTATGATCTACTTATCACTACAAAATCTTGACCTTATCTTTTTATGACAATCAGTATGATATTGTTCTTTTAACTTTTCTATCGATTTAATCATCTTATTTCTTGGTAGCATTGTATTTAATTATGACTCACTTATTAAATATATGAATATACACTTTTACATTTTATTATTCTAAATACTTAAAGTAAGTTTGATTTAACCTCTTATTGTTAAATTAGAAAGTTAATTGCTAGGGGAGGTATCAATCTCACTTAGGACTTTTTAATAGAGCTTTCTATTACACTAAGGCCTACTGAGAGCAAGTAGGGGATTGCTAAGCGCAATGCATGAGGGGCCAGTTGGAGGGGTTCAATCTGTCAGCCACTACACTCCTCAAGTGGGCTTGGACACAATGATTTCCTTGTATTGATGAGCTTTCCTGGCTTGAATTAAGCTTCCTAGGTAATAAGGAGCAGGATGAAGGTATGCTCTGCTCTAAAAAGTGATAAGACGAAAATCATTGAAGCCAACGATAAGGAATTTTCTCCCACACCGGCTTAGAGTGCTGAAGCTACCACAACGAAAGGAAAGGAATTACGTTTCTCAGCAGCGGTGGGACCGGTAAGCGTTTTTCTTCACTCCCTTTCACCGATTCGAGTCCTCCTAGCTCTTTCCGGTTTGTCTCTGGTTAACAACTTGATTCGGGATGAGACTAGGTGATAGAGGAAGTAGTTTTTTGGATTTTTTATCTTCTTGAATGCCACGTCACAGAATTGCTACGTCAACATACTCAGATACGTCTACGTCACGACTAAGATTGACGGTTTGATTTTAGTATTAAACAGTGATATGTTAAATTTATTTTATTTTAAACAATAAACATTTAACTTTTTAAAAATAAAAGTGTTAAAATATTATTAGATATAAGTTTTAATGTATAATTCAAAAAATTTATATATAAAAATTCACTTGTCAGGAAACTTCCTCCCCAAAAATTATTCAATGTTAATAAAGAATGTTCCTATGTTAATTGCTGAAAAATAGCTGAAAATTATCAGATAAATTATTCGACTCGCGATGATTAGCAAAAAATATGTCTTGATTGAAAATAAAATTAAAAATTAAATTTTTTTAAAATATATAAATGGAAACATAAAATCAAGATTCTTCAAACTAGATTCTCAGATATTAAGATAGCTGAAATTCTTGAGGTTTTGAACTTGATAAATCTTTTCAAAATCTTTTTTACTGAGAGCTCGTAGTTGTAAAGAACATTGAATGATCTGATTTGAATTTTTTAAAAAATCTTAATTATTATATATACTTTAATAACCAAAACTACTAAAATGAGAACCTTAACTAACATTAGCGACAACTGTGTCAAAGCCATATTCTTAATGGGATTTGGATATCAGGAACCTATTGATTCGTCGAAAGTCTATATGATATATAAATAAATTTCAATATGATTAAGTTATCGCAATAAGTTATATTAAGAGTATGTCTGGATATACTCTTTAACATAGAAATTTGCATAAAAAAACCTAAAATAAAAGAACAGTTAACGAATCAATAATTATAATACTTTATAAGCCAATAGTAATTTTTTAAAAAAATGTAGCACTTATCACTAGCAGATAGATTAAAGTAATTTAACTCTAAGTTTTAAACAATTCCAATAGAATACTCAACACTTTTTAATATTATCAAGAATAATGGTATCAAATTTAAATAGGTAAGAAAGACTTAACATCTTACATACCATAAAAGATTTTTAATAGATGAATAAAGGGTCAAATAATTTTAGATCCTTTTAGATCTTTAAAACTTAGGAATCAAAATTATTTATGGTGATGAAGTCGTCTTCAACGCTCACTCCCAAAAGTATAGGGGTTGGTCATAAAGTTATTAAAATGTTTCTCTTGAACAATAAGGCATAAAAATTTATGCTTTATCAGTGATTTTTTATATCATATAATATCAGGGTATTGAGAGCTTTCTCATAAATTATTGATCAATAAAAAGGTATAATTCTTGTAATCTCTTTAAGTTGCTAAGAGACTTAATTAAAAATAAGAAGATTTCTATATTTATGGACAATTTACAAATTCAAAAATCTAAAAAAGTAGTTGTTCTGATAAAATAATTTGGATGGACTATAAATTATAATGCCCCTTATTCATCATAGTTTCAAAGTATTAAAGGTGCATTTTCAAAAATTAAAAGATATTACAGAGTTCAACTATAAAAGTTAAAGCTTTAAAATCTCTAACCAAAAACATATAAGAATTGTAGAAGATGCAATATTAACAATAGAAAAATAATAAATAATTAAGTTAATTTAAAGATAATATAGAATGATGTGAGACTTTATTGATACTTATTTTTAATTCTGATAATAAGTTTAATTTATTTTTTAGTAATTAATTAAATTAAGTTCAGATATTAATCTTGATTCTTTTTTAATTTACTAGCTCTGTCTATTGACTTGATTATTTCTATTAAACCAACATTTCCCTCTTCTTGATTATAGAAATTTTAATAGCAACTCAAAAGTCTTTCTTTCATTTATCATTTAATGTTTTACCTTCGATTACACTTTTAGCATAGATAATCCTTTGCTCTTGGATCCTACATTAAATTTGTAAACATAAAAAATCTATTTTACTAGAAAAAAATGATTCTTCTTGAATAGCTTAATAAATATAGTTTCCTATTGCTATAGCTTGTTGTCAAGAGTAGTTTACTTATTCAAGATTTATTAACCTATTCTGGCATTTTAATAATTATTGTATATAATCAGGAGCTAATGTCCCAACTATTTTATAAGTAAAATCTCACTCAGGCAATTTTTTGAGTCACCTTTTACTTAATTTAATATATTCTCGATTTTAATCTCATAATAGTTAGGTAACTCAATTATATTAAGATCCTTTTATTAATAATTTTGAGCCATAAATACTTCTCTCAAAAATCTCATTATGATATTCTTATAACTGGAAGGCAATATCACTTAAATAATAAATTAAGTTACTATGATAAACTTCATTACTTTGATTGTAAGTCAGAGTTGATAAATAACAAGGGGTAAAAACTTGAATATTCATTTATGGGGATAATTTCACCATGTAGTGGTAAAAAAATCCCCTCGTAATTTTAATCTTAACTAAATTGAAGAATTAAGTTTCCTTAACTGTTTCTTATTTTATCACAAAAACAAATGTTCAAGTTCAGAATATTCAGAAACACTAAATAACTACAAAGAATCATCAAATTCTACAATAATTTTGTATAGATACATTTGATTTTGAAAATAATATTTAAATTAGAAATTAAATTATTATAATTATTGGCAGTTAACTTTTTCGAAACCTAGACAATATGGTACTCGTTCGATAGAGAATTTAAAATTAGCTGGACTTTACTATTGGCGGTACTATTTTATCGCATCCTTGGAGCAATATAAATCGATTTTAATTTTGGGTGATTTGTTTAGTTGATTTTGATGCCTAAATTAAAATCGATTTATATTGCTTAAGGGATGCGATAAAATAGTACCGCCAATAGTAAAGTCCAGCTAATTTTGAATTCTCTATCGAACGAGTACCATATTGTCTAGGTTTCGAAAAAGTTAACTGCCAATAATTATAATAATTTAATTTCAAATTTAAATATTATTTTCAAAATCAAATGCATTTATACAATAATAAAAACAAATCTCAATAAACGATTATGGAAAACAGCAAAAAGTATCAGAAGTTATTTGAGAAACTTGAAATGCTAACAACTAATGGTCCAGTATCATCAGAAAGTTTCAACTGCAATTATTGCAATAAAAAACTTAAAAACTTTAAGTCAAGAGCAAATCACTGAAGTAAACCAAACTTATGCAAAGAACTACATCTAATTCAAAGAGCTGAAAAACTCCTGTAAAAGCTAGAATGCATAGGATGTTAGCACATTTCTAGTTAGTCAGATCACTACCAGAGACATATGGCTCAGTTAAAATTTGTTGATTAAACTTTATTCCTGGGAGATAGTATTTAATCGAACAAAAAATACTAGAGACTTGCAGCTACTTTTAAATGAAGATATTAAAGTATGACAACGACCCAAAATTAAATGAACTATAAATTCCAAAACATTTATTCGAAGTAAAAAGAGGAAAAATTTAAGTAGAGCTTGACTTAAGGATAACCAATAAAATTACGAGTTGATGTAAGAAATGATGACTTTTGATTTAATTTGCACAAGATCATGCTAAGATTAACTGGTTCTCTTTTCTCAGTTGTTGTTGTAGATAATCAATAGAAGGGCTAGAAATCATAGCCTTCCTAATATTTACCAAACCACAGATTAAGATAGATACCCCCTTTTATCGATGCAACAGGAAGGAGTCATCTTCTTTTGGACACTTTGTAATACTTTGATTGAAGGAGATAATCACCTAAGTTATAATGGCTATGTTTTAATAAAGACTCTGGTTTGGGTGAAGGTCACAACAAAAGGAAAACTTATTAACAGCAAAAAAATTGAATACTCAAAGGAATATTGTCTCGTTGGTGTCAAAGGTAGGGTTGATTATGAAAAAATAAATTGAATTCCTGAAATAATTCGGGCAGAAAGAACTACACATTCCTAAAAGCCACAAGACTTTTGGGACATTAAAGACAATCTTTTCCCGGGATAGTATAGACTAGAAATATTTACAAGGCCAGATGCTAATAAGGCTTTTACTGTGCACGTTGGCAACGAAGTTGATAAAGATAAGGAAATGATGATAGAAAATTAATATTAATTTAATTAAAAAACTTTAACTTTATTTAACAAATAAGATTTATAGTTTTTTTAATAAATTATAAAAAAAATTATTGTATTGTTTATAGCTTAATAGAGTCTTAGATCAATTTAAATTTTAACAATTTCAATCTCTAATTTATAAAATTTATTAATATTTAAATTTAATTTCATTCCTTCGCTTGAAGGATGCATGCATATTTCCTAAATTAGGTTTCAAATTTTTTATTGCAATATTGCCTATTTGGCATTTTTTAGGAAACTATAATAGCAATTTTTCATCCAAGAAAAGTCTCTGCTTTGGATATTATTATATAATGCTTTCATAAATAATTCCTTATTTTAAGATTAGGTAATAGGTTTTTAATCTTTCTTAATTACTGCAAAAAGTTTCACAATGGTGGCATTGAATTGATAGGAGCCCAAATATAAAACAGGTATTTAGTAGAGTCTTAGCATTTTCAATGTCACAACACTCTTATGATATGTTGCATAATCGAGTAAAAATACAGTGTTCATCCTCCATTCATCAGAGTTTTAGTCTAAGTAGTCAATGATTAAGAGTTTAAAATAAAGGAACGTTGTTGAATTTTTTTTCCCAATACTCAAAGTATAAAAAATCCTGCCATCACTAAACCCAGCTGCAATCATGTAAACTCCAAAATATCTAATTAGCTAATCATTGTAATTTCTAGTAGTCTTTTTGCTCCATGATCTCCTCAAACAGCTTTGACTTTACATGCTACTCTCATCAATATTTATTATTAGCTTGTTTTAGTTCAAATAATTTATAGATTGTCTAGCTCCAATTTTCCTCTATTTCAAACATTCTATACTGTTTAATCTTTTATCAATATGATATACCTTCTTGTATGTAAATCCAATATTTTTCTTTGCTATCGTTCTAATTCTTTACAGCGGTACTTAAAGATTTAATTTTACTATCAAAATAATTATGAATTTATTTTGCTGATATTAATTATTGAGAATTTTGAGACATGCAACGGGCAGCATTCTCTATTATTTTAATTTAGTATCTTTTCTAATTTTCAAAATTTTTTAATTTTTATAAGGCTTTGTCTTTACTACTTCGAATTTATGAGTTAACATTGGAGATATTAATCTTAAAACTCTTTATAAATTGTTTTTTTGAGCAATAAGCTTTTAAAGACAAGAAGGACATTGTTGAGCTTTGAATTGTGTAATGGAATGTTGACAACTGGAGAAATATAAAAATGGGGTTAAAAATTACATATTAATTTCCTTACAATATTTTCAATCCCTTCATATATGATGTCTCAATCAAAGTTAATATGTGGACTTTGTTTTGAAACGTTTTCTTATTAGTTATAATTTTTTGATTTGCCTATAACCAATCTATTTGAGGTAGGTTTATCAACTATTAATAAGGATGTATTAATTTGCTCATCACTCAAGGCACTAAGTAATTTATTTCCCCCCTCATCATTACTCATAAGCCTTTTAGGATACATGATTTAGGTATTTTATAATTTGTTTTCGATTTTTTAAATACTTTTGATTCTAAATTCTGAATGTAGGAATTTGTTTGATAAATCAACTTATAATCATTAAATTGAATGCCACCAGGTACCATCAAGCAAGATGCTTTGCCAAAGACTTATTCATCTAATGAATCATCATTATTTACAATATTTTATTATGAAATTTCATCGTCCTCATCTGATGATGATCTCGGCCAGCGTTTTTAATGCAAAAATTCTCTGATGTCAGATTATTTAAAACTTTTAGATTTTCCCCCTCCATAGTTTATTTTGATTTCTATTAAGTTTATTTTATAGTTATTACTATATTTAATAATAATTGTAAGATTTTAGTAATTGCAGTTTTAAATAAAATTAAAACTATAACAAAGTCTAACGAATAATTAAATTTCACAATTATTCTTTTTATATTTATTAATATTAAAAATATCAATAATCAATAAGACAGCATGAATAAGAATTTACAAGGGGTTCATTTGAGTGAATTTAGATCGAAAATAGGATAAAAAAATGAACTCTAAGATTTCCTGACTTAAAAGTGTGGGGCATACCTTCCCAAACTCAATTGTTCAAATATATACTTTTTCCGAAGCATTCTTACAGGGTAGAAAGAGGTACTATAATTTTTTATAGTTTTTGAAAAGAAGTGATGTGATACTTTCAGCAATTCTTCAGATCGAGGGACTTACTGTAGACAATTTTTTATAGTATGCTGAGGAAAAACCTTCAATTTTGAAGCACTTACCCTATTAAATGGACTGGTTTCATTTAGACAATATATTAATCACCGATATTCTACTGACTTTAGACACAGAAGGAATCAATCAGATGATTCAAAGTGCTAAGGAATAAAGAAGAGCTAGGCTTGATAACTCACAGAATAACATTGTACATATGAAGCCCTAGTTCTAAGATGCCCTCAACAATTATATAATTTACAGCGGTAAGAAAAATAAAAATCATAACACCCCTTTAGTTAATAAGGGAAGGTCAGCATTCTTTTTGAAACAAAGCACAAAAAGAAAATCCAGGCAAGTTGATTAGGAAAAATAAAAGTTAGGTCAACATGCTGGCTCTAAGTCAAAACATAAATCTATGGAACAAAATTAACGAATTAGAGATGAAATAAATAATTTATGGGGTTAAATTGAGGAAATTGTCAACTTTAAGTAATTAGTCATGCAACTCAACGATGGAGGAGTAATTAATTAAGAAGGCAACCTTTTGAATTAATAGAATAATCATTAAAATAATAATTTATGATTTGAGCTTTACTGATATAAGTTGAAATTAATAGTTTATCTATTTTAAGTTTATTAAACTAATAGCTAAAATTACTTTTCTTACAAAGAAACTTTTAATTAATTTTTCGATGGAGTCTCTTTTCAATGAAATAGAGTTTGTAAATCATTTTAATTAAAATTTGACTAAAGAGGGAAATTTCACCATGTGGTGGTAAAAAAATCCCCCTGAGGGAGTTTATGAGAAAAACAAGTTTAAAAATTGAAATCAAAAATTAGTGTTTAATTGTACTATTTTGCTTGGTTAAATCAGGAATGTCAGAAACTCCTATTGATTTTATATCTTTCATGGTTTTTTTGCTACCAATTAGCAAATATGCGTGTTATTAAATTTGGAGAGTTATAAAGTATAACTAAACTATCCAAGTAAAAAGTAGGTTAGATTTCTATAAAATTTAAAGATTTTATATGAATAGTAGTTTAGTTTATCTGCTATATTTTTATTAAGTCAAATAATGAAAATTGTTAGAGTTTTTAATAGTGTGTTATAGTTTGTTAGAATTTTGTAAACTCTTAACTATATTAATTAACTAAAAAAATAATTGATAAACTTAAAATAGCAGCCTTTAATTAGTAATTTTAAAAGTTTCACTAATATGTGTTGCTAAAAATAGTGAATATTGAGTAAAGTTTTGCTCCAGCAAGAGCAAAATAAAGAAGCATCAAAGACTATTTAAGCGGGTTTTAAATTTAAGTAATTCAATTCAAGAATGGTTAAGACTTCAAAAGCGAAGTAGAAATAAAAACTTGGATCTTCTCTGTCTGAGGTTTAATGTGATGAGATCTTTGGCTACACAGCAGACATTTTCAATGAAGAGTAACTCCAAGAACTTAAAACAGTTAGAGTCCAAGCAGAAGATACTGGACTATTTAAAGAAGCAATGCATGCTTGGGAAATAAACCTACAAGGATGTTAAATTATAACTAAAAAAGAAGTTTGGGCTAAATACAATTAATATGCATAAAAACTGGCTTGTTGCTACACTCAACTCAAGAAAGTCTGATAAAAAATCCTCTCCTCCAGCAAATAATAAGAAGACAAATAGCACCAAAATAATTACAAAACCAACCCCGTCAAGGAGTGTTAGAGTAATGATGATACTTCAAAGATAAGCTAAAGTCCACCAACCCCGTCAAAGAATGGAAACTTATGCAATATTATTGGAATGGAGATGCAGTCTCTATAATCTGTCTTAAAAAAACACAGAGTCAGAGTTATCACATATACCGAGTGATATAACAATTCCCGAACTTAATTAGATTGAAGACTTAATAGAGAAAAAAAGTTTGGAGAGCTTACATCGAAAGCTTGGGAAGAAATAAATGAACGTCTGTTACAATAGGTACCAGATGCACTTCAAAATCCACTATTCTTAAAATTCACAGATCAAATTAAGGAAGCTATTGATAAAATGACTAAGTTAGAATCCTTGTTCAATGTAGTTGACTCCGAGTAAATTTCAAGTTAGATTACAGAAGGGCGAGAGGAAATTCAGTATACTTTCGAGGTACAGGTTTAAGATATTAAAAAGGTAGCCCCAATTCTGGGCGTCGCGACCCAAGAATCGTTGGTGAGGAACGTTAAAAGGATCAATGACCAGATCGTGGAGATCCATAAAATTATTTAGGATTCAGCTTCAGGGTAAGAAAAACGGAAGAATAGTTATAAGCTGTCACTAATTAAAGTAATGAATAAATTAATGGGCTTTAAAGTAAAGTTAGGGATGTTGAGAAGATACTAAGTTGTGTTGTTGACACTTTTAATGAGACCATTGAGGAATTTAAAGATAATATTACAAAAAACATGAATATAATTCTTGAGAATATTGAACAGTAAGTACTAGAGTCAGAATATGGAAAGAAATTCACTTAAGTAAAAACATGAATAAATTAATTTATAATAATAGCAACAATCAATTCCAAAAGTAATGCCGTAACTATAAAACAACACATCAATAGCTCAAATATTTAAAATCTTAACATTAGAATTTAAGACACAATAGTAAAATACAATTAGCGTGATCCTAAAATAAAATTTATTAAAATTGGGAATAATAAGTATCTACATGATTCATACATTAAGCAATTAATACTAGCTGATGACCTGGATGACGGTTGAGACTTCATTATAAGTTGAAAATATTGAATTTTATTATATTTGCTTACTTTATAACTCGTATAACTTTGATGATGAGATGATAATGGGGTTTTGGGGTTTATTTGAGGAACCTATACCAGTGATCCTTTGAAAATAATTTGCCCTCAAATAATCTTTTTTCTACATATTACTAATAGCTAATATGAGTTTGAATGTCCATTGTATTTCAAAATAGAATTATGGTTAATTCTTTTAGATAATTTAAATCTTAATAGAATTATAGTTTACGATAAATTAATTAAAAGTCCAATTTAAATTGGACAATAAAAAAGTTACTAACTTTAGTATCAGCTTGTGATAATCCTGAATTATAAAATTTTTAAGCTATATTTTTTTTACTTCTCTAAGCAAGTTAGATATTCACAATTTTTTTGAAATAAGCTGAAATTAAATTAAGAATGAATAAATAATAGTAAGAATAGTAATAGCAATAATGAAAATAGTATATCTAAAAAAACGTTTCGTCTTCCTCATCCTCTTCGTCATCGTCATCATCATTCAATTTTTTGCCATCCTGTGCTCCTCCCTGTGTGACCTTGTGAACTCCCTGTTCGTTGACGCCTCCAGTCTTACCAGCTGCAAACCCTGTAAAATTAAAATGTTAGATATCTTTTTTGTAACTTACTTATTTATTGAATGGCACAGAGGCCTCTGATCAGTCATTTTTTCATTTTTTAATATATTTGATTAATTTATAATTTCAATTCACTTTATTTCAAAAATATGATGATTGTGAAATATAATTATTTAAAATAATTTAATAAAAAATTAACTCAGGATTCACTTTATATTTAGCACTATTTTTACACCTTTGATGTATTGTTCTAAGTTTCAACTTGATCTATATTTCTAGGTGACTTGATTGATAATTTCTCGTATTAATTATGGTTTGAACTAGATTATAGAATAACTAATTGACTAAAATTATTTTATCTACATTAAAATCTCAGAAATTATTAAAATTATAAACGGGACAGTTATTTTGATAACTATCTCAAGAGACAATTATATCAATAATTGTCAGTTGACAAATTAAATCTTTTCCAAAATATATTTAATCTAAAATTTAATTCAAAATTATTTAGCACAAAAATTATTGGTTTATTAATTAATTATTAGAATATTTTTAAGAAACCATGGTGAAGTATACTGAATAATATGAGCGGCTACAATTTAAAATAGGAGTAATAATTGAGGAGGGGTTAAATAGTTCAATTTTATAATGGAAAAATTTTAAGCTTGGTGTTAATATAATAATTATGACACAAATACAAAAGAAAAGACAAAATATTTAATAAAATGTGATATTGCAATAAAATTTTATTACTCATTATTCTTTAAGGATCAAATCAAACATTAAAGAGCTCCAAAAATAAAATGGAAAATATATTAGTCAAACTAATGAATGCATGTTCCAACCGAGAACCCCCTTCCACCCTTAAAACGAGACCACCTCCAACCCTTACGAGACCTCCCCACCTCAACGAACCCCCCTCCAAATTCAAATAGACTTAAATGTTTATATTTATTTAAAGTTAGACTTTTACATTAATTAATAAAATTATATGGAAAAAACCATTTATTAAGATCATGTTTATATATCATTCTTTCTTTATGATTAACCTTCAATTTATATTAATTTATTCAATCATCAAGTGAATTTATTGTAATTTAGAGATCTATTATATTTCACAGTTTTAATATTGTAGGAATACATTCGAAATTGGGAAAATATAATTAATTAAATTTATAATAAATCAAAATCGTGGCAGTTAAAGGACAATTTAAACGATCTTGGGCTCATTCAATAGAGAATTCAAAATTAGCTGGACTTTACTATTGGCGGTACTATTTTATCGTATTCACAGACAGAGATAACTTCACTTTAATGTGAGGGTATAATTTAATGAATTTAGAGTCATTCAATTAAAGTGAAGTTATCTCGCTCCAGGGATGCGATAAAATAGTACCGCCAATAGTAAAGTCCAGCTAATTTTGAATTCTCTATCAAATGAGACCAAGATCGTTCAAATTGGCCAACTTTAACTGCCACGATTTTGATTTATTATAAATTTAATTAATTATATTTTCCCAATTTCGAATGTATTCCTACAATAGATAAAAATCTTTGTCAGTACTTTTTAATTTAATTAAAATATTTGTAAGCTCTGATGTAATAAGAAAGCTTTCTTTATATTTCCATTCTTTAATAGCATTTTTATATTTTTCAATTTTATTGTTAGCAATAAAGTACTACAAGAAAATATCTATTGATTCAAGCTTTTTAAAATTTATTTTGTTGGTTGATTTTTTGATTACTTATTTTAAACATTCTATTTAACAAATATTAACTATTATCAAATGGAAATATAAGTTATCATAAAAATTTGCTTCATTAAATATTTTATATATTTAACTCATTCATAATTAATCACATTACTAAGCTATTTATGAAATAGTAAAATCAGTAAAAATTTAAGTTTAAATATAATATATATTTTAATTGAATACTCATCGCTATACAATTTTATGTTTATAATGAACATTTTATTCTTAATGATTTTAATCCATAGTCACTGTACTCGAAAATATTGCATAAATTTCTTAAGTCTCTATTCTTTTTATTTAATATTGAATAAATATGATAAATATTTTTGATAAATGTGATTAGAATAATAACAGTGTTTGTTATTTAGAATAAAATGAAGCATAATCATATTTAGCTGGATAATTTAATTTAATAATTGGAATTAAAAAATCAAATAAACATTAATAAATTAAATTTAATATACATTGAACATCTAAGCTCATTGTTGAATTAAAAAACATTTTGGGGGGAAAAAAAAATCAACTGCGTCCCATTTTTCATGCAAGGTAGAAACCTTAGATGTTTTTAAAATCAGTTCTGTAAATTCTTTCAATCATTAAATCCTAATTAATGTACATTTGACTATGGTCCAACTTAAATATAAACTATAACTCTATCAATATTTGTTAAAGAAAACTTTATTGTATATCTACCATGCATTCCTTGAATTCTTAATATATATCAATAGCTTTTTACTATAATTTTATTATAAAACTAGTAAGTTTATTCAATTTAAAACATATTAATATCTTATAATCTTCTTTCTTACATTTTAATCATATTTGTTTTCACTTCCTTAAATAATTGATGATCTTTATTTTTAAAAACAATATTAGGGCATTTTTTGGTTAAGGTGTGAACATTATTTTTTTAATGCTTTATAAAAAAAAATATAAAATAAAAATAATATCCCTTCTTTTATTTCAAATTTATTCCTCTTTTTTTGATAGATACATAATAAGTTTGTCTTAATTGACTTGCTAAATGCTTCGACACAACCTTAATCCCTTGGGTTGTATAATCTTGAAGTGATATGCTAAATATCTTAATTATTTTATAAAAACTCATTCATTAAGGAATTGCAAAATTCAAGTCCATTATCCGTTTATATTATTTTAGGCTTTCCATATTAAACTATAAATTCATTTAAACTGTTACAACTATTTTAGTAGTTTTTTTCTATAACGGATATATTTTGAAAAATGATCCGTTATGCATAGTAAATATGGGTAACTTTTACTCAAAAATAAAATATCAGTTGAATCTAATTGAATTCTTTCTCTAGGTTCAGAAGATATTATTGATGTGAATTATTATTTTCTTGGTTTTTTAACATTTCTTTTCTCTAAACATTCCTAACAATTTTTTATACATTTCTTAACATCAGATTCTTATGCATAAAAGCTATCATTTAATTTATTTTTTATGTAATCTTAAGTTTACTATATATTTAGATGCAAACCTGTGAGTAATGAGACCAGTGAGCGTTACTAATTATATCTAAAATTTCATGTTTATAAGGATCAACATATTTTTTCATGTCCTATTTATAAGCTAAATCCATCATTTATGATTTATAGTATGAAAACTTTAAAATTAATCAAAAACTTAATATATTAATAAGAATACTTAAAGATCAAACCCAGATGGAGACAGAGCTCTCAATAAAAATGTAAGTTACAAAAAACATATCTTTAATTTTTTTTATAGTGGTCCTACCTGGTAAGACCACAGGTGCAGTTAGTGAGAGAGAGCAGACATAGAAACTGAATATGACGATAAAGATGAAGAAGAGGATGATGAAGAGGAAGAATAGCACTAATCAGAGAGATTTCCATTTTTGATTTACGTAATAAGTTTTCGTATTAATGTGATTAAAATTATTAATTAATTAAAGTTTTAGTATTATAAATCATAATTATTAGTAATGATGAACTCTAAGTACTTATATTCGCTTAGCTTAATTCAGTTTTATATATTAAACTTATCTGTGAAATTTTGATTTTTTTGAATTAGTCTTTTTTCTTTTAGAATTAGAATAAGGGTTTATTTTATTTTGAGCATAATCCAGATATTCATTATATCTATTAATATTAAAATGAACTGGTGGATACTTCTTCTCATTTTAATTTTAAAACTAAGAAATAATCGAAGATAACTCTTTGATATTTAAATTAATTTCACTTATCTGGAGAATGTCCATTAATCTACATAATATTGTAGGAATACATTCGAAATAGGGAAATTATAATTAAATAAACTTAAATTAAATCAAATTAGTGGCAGTTAAAGTTGTCCAATTTAAACGATCTTGCGCTCATTCGAAAGAGAATTCAAAATTAGCTGGACTTTACTATTGGCGGTACTATTTTATCTCATTCCAGGAGTAAGATAACTTGAGTTTAATTTGAGGGTATAATTTAATGAATTTAGATGTGTTTAATTAAAACCGATTTATCTCGCTCCAGAGATGAGATAAAATAGAACCGCATCTAACAAAGTCCAGCTAATTTTGAATTCTCTATCGAATGAGCCCACGATCGTTTAAATTGGACAATCTTAACAGCCACTAATTTGATTTAATTTAAGTTTATTTAATTATAATTTCCAATTTCGAATGTATTCTTACAATACTATTAAGTTTACTATTGATTTGTATTTTTTATGAAACTTATTCTCAATCGTTTGTAAGGCCGATATTTTCAATAATATTTTAATTGTTATCTCTGATTACCTTAAAATAAGAATTTCTATAAAAAATTCTAATAGCATTTTCAAATCTTTGTTGGTTAATGCTATAAAGAGGTTCTTTAGTCGAATCATTATAAATAATTATTTTGCTAAGCGCTTTTAATTCAATAAAAGTACCTTATATACCATCTTATTCCATCCTATTAACATAATCATCAAAACTATAATTGTAGTTCTTGGTAATCATTTACTCGAATTTAGCCCTGTTAAATTTGATAAAGCTAACTACCTTATATCTTAATAAACAGTACTAATTTTCAGGGAAATTCAGTGAAAGTAAAACTGCTCGAAACAAGCAATTCCCATCTCCCGATAAATATTATAAAGTAAAAGCCTGATTATCAATTTATTATTGAATGATCTCTTTTATTTACTCATCTTCAATATCATCTAATTGAAATTTGTGAGAGTATTAAGAAAAGCTTAAGTCACTTGATTCTTTATTTTGATCTTTTTATAAATAATAAGATGAATCATCAATATCCAACTAAATTTGATTGGCTCTAATTTCATTAGAATCTTTGTTTTCATTTTCTTGATTCTAATTTTATGTAGATGTGTCAATTTATTCTGAATCTTCATTTAATTTTCTCCGTTTAATTTAGTTTTACAATTATATATTGCTATACTCCAAATTTAAACCTTCAAATTTGAACTCCAAGTTATAAATATCATCATTTATATGGTCAGTAGTAATTGATATTTCATTAAGCTTTCTCTTCTTATCTTTTAAAGATGATTTTATTTTTTCTAATGAAATTTTTTATTTGATTTTTTTTCGCCATAAATTACAAAAATATTATAAATTATTTCTTTATTCATCATAAAATTCATAAATCAACTGAAATTATAAAATATTGTTATTAAAGGTAAATTTATTGTGAATAGATTTGTTTTATTTAATTGACCAATTATTAGATTATTTTGGTAAAAATATTAATTATAAACATGACAATTAAAAGTAGCAACTATATAATTATCATTAATAAATAAATAAATATATAAATAGATACCATTATTATTTTAAACATAATGTATTTCTAAAATTAAATATTATAAAATTAATATATGAATTAATTTTATTGAATTTACTTTAGTAACTCAATTTATAATTTGTTAATTAAGAAAGTAGAATATTATAAGTTAAATATTTTGTTAATTTATATCATGTTGCGGGAGGTGGGAGGGGGTCTTGGTTTGAACAAATGCAGTTTTGAGCCCATACCCATCAGAGAGATTATAGTAAATCATTATTTTACTCATAATTAGAATCAACTTTTATCAAAAGGTGTTAATCCTAATGTATGAATATTATTTTTTAATTAATTTTATTAGCTTATATTTAAAGGAGAAATCCTTTATCAATATTAGATCAATTAAAACAAATTTGAATTAGTAATTAGCTAAAATTACTATAATAAATTCGAAGAATTAATAATTACTAAAGAGATTTTAATATTTTTATGAAAATTAAAATTAAATAGATTATAATAGCCTCGATGTTTAAGGATAAATGAAGAAAATATTCAATAAAATTTTGTGTATGCTTAATAATTTCAACTAGTAGCTGATACATTTTACAATGAAATACAAATTATATTTGAATAAGCTTATAAATTGGGATTAATTAATGAAGATTGGTCGAAGGAAGACCTCTGCTTTAGAAACATGCATAATATTTAATAATAATATGAAATTAATGATTAAATCAATAACAATACTGTTTCAATAAGTGTTGAATCATTTTAGACAACTTAAACATTTCAAGCAATTAAACCTAAGAAACTAAAATCAAATACTAGCCATTAAATATCAATATGACTAATTAACTCTTGTAATTAGGTCCTTTTACTCTAATTTATGAATGTTAGAACTGATAAACGCTAATTATAAATAGCAATAATAGGATTGGTGTTCACAGACTCGATATTGTCCACAGAAATATAAAGCCTGAGAATCTACTAATTCAAATATTTCATATTTTGAAGTATTTATAGGCACCTATAAATTTTCAATTAGGTTGAATGATAAATCAAATTCAAAGCCAAGCTTTCACAATCCCTACATATGCAGTAAAATTTAGTTAAGTAGTGGATCAAAATTTTGAGATATTTACGCTTAGGACTTATTATGCTTGAGTATATTACAGGGCGAGACTACTTTCTATACATGGCAAATAAAACATTAGACTTTACCTTTATTTTAATTGAATTGTTTGAGAACTTTAAAGTAATTACTTTGTAGTGAATTATTGTGCATAATATTAATAGACAATGATTAGAGTGTAAATATAAATGATATTAACTTTTTGCTTATTGTAGTTTAAATGAGATGTGATTAATTTTGTTAATTAATTTTTTTAAATGAAATGAATTTAATAAACACATTAACGTCCGCTCTCTTAAGAAGGTCCTTTGTCCCAAAATGGAAGTCTTTAATAAATCTAATCGATATCAAGTGATCTGGTGGCTAAGATATACTATTATATCTAAAAAATGCAATCCAATCTTACTTAGACCTGAATTTATGCTGTATTTCCCTATCATCATGTCCATTGAATTAACTGTCTTCCATTCTAAAGCTGATAGAAATAATAGGTTAAGTTAAATGTAATTTTAAAAACTGTTTTTAAAACAAATTTGAATTACGAGCCAGCTAACTAATATAAGCCTATAATTCAGTAATTAGTAGTAAGTTATGTGCTGACCAGAAATAAATAATAAATTTGATAAATGCATTTGTAAATTATGGTTTTAAATTATTTAATTAAGTTTATATTAGTGGAGCATTTTTAAGGTAATGAAATTTAAGATTCTAATTTATTTTAATTTCTTATTTTTTATTGCTATACTAGATTTTGAGAGACATATTTATATAGATAGTAATTAGCTATTTAAATTATATAAACTTTACATATTTATATATATTTTTTGTATTTTCTTTATATTGTGTAAGCCCCCCTATTAATAGAGTAAATTTAATTTTTTACTTTTATGTAATGATATAGAAAGATTAAAATGAAAATGGGTTATTTAAAAAAAATACTAAGATGTAGTTCTTAATAATTTTTTTCGCGAAATTTAATTAAATAAAAATTAGCCCATATTTATAGTTATTGTATCATACTTGAATTGGAAGTATAATTAGTATATTATAAAACATTAACAATTAATGACCAAATGTTTTTGGTAATAAACTAACTTTTTATTCAATTAATTTGGAGGCTATTGGTTCGATTGTTTTATTATTGAAAACTAAAAGATGATAATCAGTATTATGGACATTAAACAATGATTTAATTAAATAATTATCAGAATTATACTAAACTAAGAATTTTAAAATTTAGAGTAAACAATTAATTGTAATTAACCTTTGAATATAATAAATCCTCTTCTGCAACAATATATGACTTTGACTCAGACCCCTTATTTGTGTTCCGAATTAAGCATTCTTTTAGTTTCTAGTCCAAACTCGACTCATCCAGGTCTCCTGTTTATCCATCTTGCGTATACATCGAGGAAGTGGCCACCTGGACCAAACTCCTCAACCATTTCATAAATTTTAGTAGGTTTTATGAACCGAGTCTTCTCATGTTGATGAAAGGGTTCTTGATTTTCTGTAAATTAAACTTCTCACTTATGTAAGTCATGAAGCCCTTCATTCCAACTACGCATTATTCTTTACAATTATGATATATTTTTTGGAAAATAGAGAATTATAACAATTTGATTAAGAATATTAGAAATAATAATAATGTCTGGTCGGAATGTGCAGTGTCGCTCACAAATAATGCAAGTTACAAAAAACATATCTAAATTTTTTATTTTTTAGTTGACCTGTCTGGTTAGTGCAGTGAAGGGTAGAGACAAAGACTTCGCAGAGCAAGACTAAAAAGTGGTCAGAGAGTACTCACTTGGAAAGATGGAAGAAAATACAAGGGTGAATTCAAAGATAATGAATCGTTTTTAAGATATACTTTATTCAAACTATTACTCAGTTTTGTATTTATTATTAATAAAATTGTTATAATTCTCTATTTTCCAAAAAATATATCATAAATGTTGAAATACCCTGCATAGACCACTTATTAAATTCTCTCCGTCATCTAATTTTAGCCAATCTACAGTAGTTACGATTTTATACCCCTGCCAGTGAGAAAAGTTTCACACAATAATTTTTTCACATTAGTAGTCCATAATAACTCAAAACCTTAATCTTGGACTAATTCTAATGGGACAGACATAATTTCCTCGTCAGTCATTGTGTCATAACCTAAGTTTTATCCGGTGTCTGGGTGAGGGGGTCTGACATTATCACATCGAAGACTTCACCATCTTATTTTTGTTCTGCCAAATCTCTAAGCTTCATCCATTCTCTCTTATTTCTCACATCAACTTCGAAAGAATCTATTTCTGCATTTCAATGATCTTTTTGTTGATAATGATATACTAAGTCAGCTTTTCTTGTGTATCGTTTTGAGCAACTGCACATATATATCTCACTGCATTGATGATTATGCTTTGTTTCTTGTGATCTCTGCTGACATGAATAAACACTGCATTCTTAGTATCTCCGACATATTTTTATTTTAAAAGATTTATAGTGAAGACATTTAAACTTTCCATCCTTGCCTTATTTCACTTTTTCTCTTTTTTTGATTTATCTCTTACTGGACATAATCTAAAATAAATAAATAATTAAAGTTTATTTTTGAGTTCCCCTATATATAAAAATTTTTCGTATCCGTTAAAATATTCATGAAAGTTTCCTGCAGAGATTATTAAAGGTTTCTAAAAAGAAGTTGCAAAACAAATCTTGCATTTCTGAAAGCATCTTGGAAAGATTTTGATAAATTCCTTATCTAAGAAAATAAAATTTTAAGGGGCTGATATATTTAATTTATTTAATTTTACTTACAGGGACTTAGGTTTAATTAAAGTATTATACAAAAATTAATCTCAAATGCTTAATTTTGAATGAATATAAAATTTTTAATAAAATTTTCATTATTGGAGTGCATTGAGAGAAATTTAATTATGATTGTACAATTTTAAAAATTAAAAAGGTAAATATTGCAATAATTATTTATTGTAAACATTATTTCAAGTACAATAGTAATATTTTGTGAATTAATTAATCGATTAAGGTTGTTTAAAGAAATTTTTTTAAAATAAGTAATTATTTTTACTTCTTTATATAATTAGTTATTTGAATTTAAGTTTATAAATAAAATCAAATTCAAATATTTAAAAGACTTTAATTCAATATTCTTTCAAAATAAGTGCAGAACGAGCTGATTTTAAGCAACTATAAAAGCGCTACTTAATCCAAGAAATATTTTAGACTAAAGCGAGGTGATTAATTAACTTATAAAATCTTCTCAAGAGAGGGAATCTTATGATGAAATTGTATCTTTCTTAATATTAGCAAAAACTCTCTCAACTGGAGCAAAGTTGAATTAATAAAGGCCAAGAAACATGATTGAAAGATTATACAGCCTAAATTTTTTCAACACTAGTACGCTTTTGTGATAAGTGGCATTATCTAAAATGACTATAACTCTTACTCTCCAATTAGGGATTGAAAAATCTAGGTACTAAATCAATTGGAGGATGAAGTAAATAAAAGTTTTGCTGTTATTCTTTCCAACGTTAAAGCTATACGCTAATCAACCATCACTAAAAGCAGCAGCTATTATGTTGACATTAAACATCCTAACCAACTATTTATTATAATTTCGAACACCTTTCAAGCTCCAGTATTTTCTTAGGTAAGACTGGTTTTACTAGCTGCTCTCATCAACGTTAATAAAAGTTTGTCTTAACTCATTTAGTCAATGCATTGCTGCAAGTTGTCGCTGATTTTTGTATTTAAAATTGTTTGCTCTTGCATCAATTCAATAAACCTTTTTAAATTTCATTCCAAACTAATTCATTAAGATTTTTCGAATTTTTTATGAAGACACTAAAACAAATTTTTATTGCTGTACTGCATTTTGAACCTACTTGACTGGTTTTATTTAGAATTTTTTTCAAGCTTTTTATATAAACCATATAATATGATTTGTTGTTGTTTATTTTTTTATGAAATTCTTTATTGTCTTGATCTCCTTAATTTATACTTTTAGATTTTAATACTTTATAAAGCTTAAACATGCTTATCTTAAATCTCTTCACCAATTAAGTTTTTGTGCATTCTCTAATATAGAATAGATCTTATATTTATCTGTGCTATTTTAATTTATACTTGGCTTTTCATTAACTTAAAGTTATTTTTTTCTATAAAAAAATTTTTTAAAAAATTTCAATAAATGTAATTATTCATATTTTTACCTAATTTTGAACTAATTTTTCTTGAGCTTGTATATAGTTCATTTTCGATGAGCCTTATAAATTAGCTTTTTAATCTTAAATTTATGTTTAACAGGATTTGTAAGAACCTCATTACTCTAAAAGCTTTAAAAGCTTTTTTTAAAGATTCAATAACTTATTCATTTGTTAATGCACTAACTCCAAGTTATTATTTTGTAAAAGATCTCAGCATTCTTCTTGGATCTAGAATAACTTAAGTTTATAAGTTCTTGTTCATTTTACAAAATTTTATTTTCGAGATTATAGACTCCAGTATGGGTAAGAGATATCATTTTTATGGGATATAGAGTTTCTTCACCACATACTATTAAAGTAGATGTTTTGCTTATTTGTAGTTTCTTTTTATTATGAATCTTAACTGGCAGCATCTTTACACGATAAACTGTCGAGTTCATCATCATAACTATTTGACTTATTTTGCGATTGATAGAATTTTCTAATGTCTTACTAATTAAATTTTGGTTAAAGGTTTTGTTCCATTTTTTATTTAAGGTTTTATAATTTTAAACTTAATTGATTTCTCTATAGAAGAATCGATTGATTTTAAAACAACTTACATATTTCAGTAAAATTATTAATTTATTGTAATTAAATTAATCTATTAATTAATAAGCCTCTCCTTTTTATCTTAAAAACTTTCTATCTTGTATTAAAAATATTGCTCAATGGAAAATAATCTTCAGGCAATACAAGCAAGCTAAGTCTAATCGAAGATTGGAAATAAGAAAGAGTTATACGACTTTTTAGCTCAAGTGGGAGGGGCTTATCTACTCAAGATAAACGGCTCAAATACATATTTTTTCAAAAGCATCTTAAGAGAGGAAAAGGATTTAAGAATTGAATTGTTTATTTTATATAGTACCTAAAACGGAGTGATATCATTGTATCTACTGTTTCATAAATAGAGGGACTCACAGCAGATGACTTTGTTTAATACGCAGAGAATGAGCCTTCATTGCTAATGTTTTTGCCAGATAAATGTGATTGGCTTTACTTAGATTAAAAATGGATAACAGATGTTTTACTATCTTTTGACTCGGATGGAGTGAATGAAATGATACAAAGAGCAAAAGAATAAAGAAGAATTAGATTGAATAATTCCTTAAATAGCATACTGCATATGAAACCTCAGTTTGCAGAAGCCCTAAACAACTCTATAACATTCAGTGGTAAGCATTTATTTGATTAATCGTTTTATTAGTAAATAAGGGAAGGTCTGAACATTTATTAAAGCAAAACACCAAACGAAAATCAAGGGCATCAGAATAAGAGGAGTCTTAAAAAAATATACCCTCATAATCAAAATTCAAGCCCAATATTGGACTTAAATAAAAAGGTAAGAGAAGAAATGAACCAAATGAAAAATTAAATTGACAACCTCATCAATTATAAAAAGCTTGTGATGCACTTACATGAAGGAGGTGTTATTGACTTGGAGGGGAATCCTCTTAACAATATACATACTTAATAAGATAATTATTTTATGATTTGAAGTCATAAATTAAAGTTCATAAATTTTAATTTAAAAAATAAAAACTTATTAATTGTAAACTACAAAACTTTCATTAATTCATAAATTAATAATTAAAGGGATACTTTATTAATTTCTTAGTTAAAACAATAAAGGATTTGTGATTATTTTATTACTATAAATTTAACTAATATCTTTCAATTGTTATTTTTCGACTTCTTCTAAAAAACTTTGATCAAATCTCATACATTTAATGAATTAAGTATTATAAATTTATGAACTTTGATCAAGCTTTATGGGAATTAAAAATTTGAAACTTAAATTCTCTATCGAAGCTTATCTAAAACTTCAAAATGCATTGAAGTAATGATAAATCAAACTTTTCCTTCAAAATTTAAATTTCATTAGTAGATTATATTAAAAAACTAAAGTATCTATCGGGGTTAGAAAAAAAAAGTTTAGAATTTTTTTGTTATAGTTTCTATAGATTTTTATAGTTTGTAATACTTTGTTATACTTTATAATAGTTTATATCAAACTTATTCACAATTGCTTTTTAATTAATTTTAAAATTAAATTTTTAACAGAATTATTATAAATCTCTTTGTAATACAATAAATAAAATTCTAGAATTAAAGAGTGCTTAATCATAATAGGACTACTAAAAATAATTGTTACCAAAATTAGTAACTTCAAAAATTATATAAGCTTAAAAAAATTTTACCTATCATGAATAAAAGCATGAGTAAAAAATAAGCGAATTAAAATTTCTAAAAAGAAAAGTAGAAATATTTAGGCAATTCCGACCAGAAAGCATAAAATTACACTGCGATTTTTTTTAATGAAGAATAATTAACTGAACTTAAGAAAGAATGAGGACTATGATTTTGTAATTTTTAAAATAGCAAGACATATTAGGAAAAAAAACTTATAAGGACGTCAAAATCTACTATAAAAGAAATTTTAAAAAGAAGTTTTTCAAGTCCATAGAAATTGGTCAATAACAACCTTAAATTCAAGAAAAAGTGAAAGTAGATGATATACTCCCTAAAAATAAATCAATTAGAAATAGGGTTAGAAATAGCAAGCGAAAAAATCAAGTATTAATAAGATAACCAAATCACTTCAACAAAGCGATGATTTGCTCTCATAGATTTCTTAAGATTAAAGTAAAAGCGATAAAAAAGCAAATTCTGGACTTCGATCTTTAGATACTTAATAGATGCTTACTTGCACAGAAGATATTGAGACATAGTCTGACTCTAATTTTCCTGAGTTAAATTAAATAGAGCGCGTAATAAGCAAGCAATTTACAGGATTGACCAATAATGCAATGGCAGAACTGAAACAATAGTTGTTTACTTAAGTCCTAGAAATCCTAGATAGTAAACTGAATGAAAAATTAAATGGACAAAACTAAAATAACAATGAATAAATTTAGAATTTATATGATAAAATAAATCAGATAGACATCTAAATGATTTAGCAGTTAATAATTGAAGAAAAAGATGAAATACAAAATACCTTTTAGATTTTGGTAAAGTAAATCAAAATTTTATCACCTACAATTGGCTATGCATCGAAAGAATCTTTAGCTTCTCATGTTAGAAGGTTCACAGAATTATATAAAAATTAAAAAACATTTTTGATGTCAATCAAATTCTATTTGTTAATATGAAAGAAAACTAAAGCAAAACAAAAAACCAAATATCTCAAAGACGAAAAATAATCGAGGATCAGCAAAATAATTTAAAAGAATTTGTAACTTAATTCTAAAAGTGTTATAGAAAAAGTAAACAAAATTTAAATTGAGTACTTAAAATAAATGAATAACAATTTTGATGCAGTTAATGATAGCATGAAGTAACTCAATAGTAGAATAACTACAATTGGAAAGGCAGATCTAAAAAATAACATAAAATAATTTACTAATGAGAAGAACTTAAATGGGTAATAGAAAAGGTTAAGTCAAAATGAATAATAATAAAGTATAAAGAATTAACATTAAATGCCTGATTAATAAGTAGTTTAAACTATATAAAGATACAATTATAATTTATAATACGAAAACATTTAATTATTAATTATTCTAATTACATTAATTCTAAAACTTATTATCAAAATCAAAAATGGAAATCTCTCTGATTAGTGCTATTCTTCCTCATCTTCATTGTCATCTTCTTCGTCATCATCATTTTCATCATTTGAGTCCCCTCTATATGCGGCAGTGCGAAGAACCAGTCCAGCTGTACCTGTGGTCTTATCAGGTAGGACAACTATTAAAAAAATTATAGATATGTTTTTTGTAACTTAAATTTTATGTGAGTGGTCCACCACCTGCGTCTGATCAATAAGAATACTTATTACTATATTAAGTTTTAAAATTAATTAATATATTACTTATTATAAATTATGAATGCTCATAATCAATCTGTCAAATTTGTTGAAATTTCTGGTAACCACTGTTTGTTTGACTATTTAACAAAGAAATTTCTATTGATATAAGAAAATAATTATATCCGATTGCTAATTTTAAAACTTAATCTATATACTACCTTACTTTAATATACTTAAACATTTTGAACCTGCTTAATAATTTTGATGCATGTGGTTTTGGGATTTATCATAATATAAATATATAAAATGAATATAAAACAAGTACAATCTCTCTCAAGTAAAAATATTTTCAAAAATAGATTGAGATAGTCATTAGCTGAAAGGTAATAAAGATATTAGAGATCAACTTTAACAATGTAGTACTTATCAAATAATCATTATTAGTAATATTTCTACTACTACTACTACTATTAAATATGTTTGCTTAAACCTTAAATTAAATGATTAGGTTTAATATCTCTATATTCTACGGACCTGGCTGGGCTACCGGGGCCAGCTTCTTAGGTCTCTAACTATTATTCTAGATTTATTCTGGGTGAACATTTTCCATGCCTCGATTAGTGAGGTGGCAGTTGTGAATTCTTGTTTTTGCCTTTATGAGATTGGAGTTCAATTGACCTAGGAATCAGAAGCAAGAAGTAAAAATTAAGTGGTTAATATCAACATAGGTTGTTGTGAGAATTTTAGAATTTTGAAGTATATATCGTAAAGAGCTTAGTTATCAATGCTGCTAACATTACCAGCTTTTCTAGTTTACTGTAGCCATTTAAGAATTGAAAACTAGGATCTTCGAAGATAACAGCTAGATTGGTTCTGGAGGTCATTCCTCGAGCCTTAAACTCTATCAGCACCATATAATTTTGTTGTTCCAAGGCACATCTTTAGTTGTAGCAATAATACAATAATAGTAATAATTATATAAAAAAATAAAATAAAATTTAAACTACAAAATCTCATCCTTAGATGTTTCCAAAAAGAGTAATTTGCTCATTTTAAATATTCAACTCTCTAACACATGTGAAACTTTAAGGACTCAACCAAAAAATCACTCTAAAAATAATAATTGTTTTAACTTCAGTACAGGATATTAGGGAAGAGAAATAATTTGCCAATTATTGATGACACAGAGAAGATAGATTGCTACTATTGTAAGAATGCCTTTAATTTGTGAAAATAAATAATTAATAATATAATTTCGTGGCAGTTAACTTTCTGTAAACCTATAAATGTTACTTGTTCGATATAGAATATATAATCAGGTGGATTTTACTATTGGCGGTAGCCCTTTATCGTATTCATGAAGCGAGATAACTCGATTTTAATTTAGGCTACAAAATCATCTCAAAAAATTAAAATCAAGTTATCTCGCTTCATGAATACGATAAAGGGCTACCGCCAATAGTAAAATCCACCTGATTATGTATTCTATATCGAACAAGTAACATTTCTAGGTTTACAAAAAGTTAACTGCCACGAAATTATATTATTAATTATTTATTTTCACAAATCAAATGTATTCAAAACCCCAAAACCCCTTAGTGAGGTTTATAAGTGCTTTGATTTGTAGGGTATAGTTGGGGGTCTTATGCTATAGAGAAAACGCAGGTTTTTTATGAATTTAATGAATATTTAATGAGTATTACTGTACTTAATTCAAACAAATTTTATCTGCTTATCTTTAGATACCTCTTGAATTTAGCAGTCTGTAGTTGTTCTAGTATATCATCTAATGTTATCTTGGATATGCTGGAGCTTTTACGATGACCTATCAACTTCTTCTTAATTTCATTGCATATTTCATCTTGCTTAATATGTTTAGCAGCCAAACTTATTGATTATTTCTCATGTTTTGTTCCAAAGTATGACATACTTTC
>ARYC01005292.1:0-36618 GCA_000711775.1 Oxytricha trifallax | reverse complement strand
TTATTAATTATATATTTTAGCGATCTAATCCAAAAATTAACTCTTTTTCTGTAATCAGTAATAGTTTGTTTATAATTTTTACCTCCTATTAATAACTTTGTAATGTATTGTAATTATTTTAAAAATAATCCTTATATTTGAAAATTTAATTATAGTTATATGACTTTTTCATTGACGATTTTAATTATGAAGAATTTCATATTTTTAAATCTGGATTTTAGAGAATATCTCAATAATAATGGCAATGCAATAGTTTAAATTCATAGACTTAGGATGATTGAAATTGTTAGTTACCCTTTATTAAGTAAAATTATGTTATATAAATGTTATTTTTGTTACTTTATCATATGGGCACATATACTTGCATTAGTCTTGGATCAGTGCGTTCAAGTTCAGATAAAATTATTATAATAAATGATGAATTATATTGTTTAAACTATTTGACTATATAATATTAAGTAAAATAAATCTTTATTTAATCATTATAATAAAGATCTTACTCTTCTTTAAATTTTTATAAGTATATTTTTTATAATATATTTTCTAATTTAAAGCTAGTTCTAGTATGTTTGATAATCTATACTTTCATTAATTTTTATAATTTTTGTTTGACTCCATGTTGATTTTTAGCTAATTAATATATAGTTAATATTTTAATTTAATTTACAAGTGTAATCAAATTTCCAAAATTAGTTTACACATAAAATTCATCATTTATGATTAGAGGGTCTATGTTAAATTTTGACAATTCTATTCAGAATTATAAGTTTACCAAAGTTCAATGTTAAGCACTAATCATTGAATATATTAATTTATAATCTACTAATTCTAATTTAGAATATTTTTCTTATTGTACTAAGAATTCCTTATAAAAATTATTATTTATATCAAGATATAAGTATAATCTATCTATGTTTGAATCCTTATTTATTCTATATATAAAGATAGTTTAACTAAAATTTGAAATTTGGTTACATATAGAATTTCAATTAAAATGCTAAATATATATTAATAAAACAGTCAAACTTGCAGTTAAAGTCTATAGACTTTTTAACCATCACTAAATGCATTTGAATGTCAAAAGTAACTTTTTTATTAAAAATGATATATTTTTTATATTAATATTTGCATATATTTTCAATTAATTTTCATTTATTAAAAAGACTTATTATCTTATAAATCATAATTTTATATTTTAAATTAATTTTTTAAATAATATATACAAATTGAAAGTAATATTAAGATAAAATACCTATTCAGTTGAAATTTTTTTCAAAAAAATTATAATTTAGAATAATCTTATTAATAATATTAATAATTAAAAAATGTCATAATTTATTAATGCTTTTATTAAGATAATTTAAAAGCAAATTTCATAGTTGTGTCTAATATATAATAGTTTTAAATCTGAAGTTCCAGATTTAAAACTGGAATTCCAGTTTTAAACTGGAATTCAAATTTAAAACTGGAATTAAAAAAAATTCCAGGTATGTGGGGGGCATCCAAATATTTATTAGCAAACTCGTTTTAATACTGCTAGTTATTAATCAGATGTCTGAAATGATATATTTTTAAGTAAAATCAGCAACTACTGTAGTTTTGTCTTGTTAGAAAGGCGACCTATGAGTATATCTGCATTAAATGCAGTAGACATCAGAAGTTGTTTGAAGACTCTTTTAAG
Source organism: Oxytricha trifallax (assembly GCA_000711775.1). Classification (NCBI taxonomy): domain Eukaryota; phylum Ciliophora; class Spirotrichea; order Sporadotrichida; family Oxytrichidae; genus Oxytricha; species Oxytricha trifallax. Next base: position 34,937 of record ARYC01005292.1, on the reverse strand, counting down.
CATGCTATATACATACCATTCGCTGATAGGTTCATTGACTCATATCGTTTATGTCTATTAAGCCTCTTCTGTTGATCTCTTTAAGAGTCAATATTATTAGACTTTCTCTTGGCAGTATAATTTTTAATTTCTTTATCTGCATTAAATATTTGCTGAAATAATGCTTTTGAGGTTTTTCTTTTAACTAAAGCTAAGTGAGTGTAAGACTTCATTAAAATCATACTCTATACCTGCCATGAACTTTATCATTCTAAACATACAACTTGACAGAGTTTATCTCTTTGAGATAACTTTTCAGAATTGACTAGTTGAAAAAAATTTTTAGCACTCTTAACTTTCATAATATTTCTAACTTTTCAATTAGGTCCAGTTCTTTTAGCTACTGAGCATCTTCGATAGCTGTTTATACTCTTATTTCTGTGTTCTAAATATTATTTTTATAATTTAAAATTTAAAGACTTGTACTTAATCTCAAGGGCTCTTACCTCACTCACAATATAATTTTACTTCTGGCTTTTTAGAAGTTTGAAAGTTTAGCTATGATTAACTATTGGTAAGAAAACTGATTTGAGATTTTAATTAGCTGTCATGATTAAATTCATATTTAAATTTCTATAATTAAACTCTTTTCTAATATTGAACTCTATAAACTCTTCAAGTAATAGCTTATATGAGCAGGAGCTTCTAATGAAACAATAATGGTTGATTTTCAAGAGTTAGAGATCATATTTATGCTTTGTGTATTGCTATAAATTTATTAATTTTATTCTTAATGTTTTCAATTATTTTGTTACCAACTTAGAAAAGGTTTTGTTAGCTATTGGTATAAATTCAGTTTATAATCATTTTTAAGCTTTTCTTTTATAATCTCATTCGTTTAAAGCGAGGTAATAATTAAGTTTTAGTTTAATTAAAATTAAACAAATTTAATACCAGTACTAATTAAATAAAAACAATTTAATTTAATTTTATATAATGGATCTAAATTGATAAAATTTTGTCTATCTCAAAATTATTTTACGGCTTCCACCTGTTTTTTCACGTATCTTTAACAGACTGATCTCCTATAAATAATTCCCACATTTAATAGTAATTTAATAAACAATAGGATCCAAACGTCTATAAATTAAATTTTAAATTCATTAACAGAAAAAGGAAAAATAAAATGGAATCTATGAGTATTGTAATGAAAATGTTATGCTTAAGAAATCATATCGGGTTTAAGGAGTAAAGATCTCCATCGATATTTCACTCATTATATAAAAATGTTCTTGACGGTCAAACAAAGAATATAATTAGTTTATCTCTTTCAACAATGGAAGATGCGAAAATTTCATTTTTTAAAGGAAATACACAGTGATGAGAAGAAAGCCTTTAAAACAATGAGATTAAGTATAGTGACCTTTAAATACCCTGAGATTTTAGTCACTAATCTTTAAAAAGATGCTCTGAGGAATTAAGAGTTGGTAGTTAACCTTCTTACCAATAAACAACTCACTAAAAAACTTCCACAAAGAATTTCTATTTTTTAAATTTTTGGTTTTTTGTAAAATAATTATCTCAACGAAATAATTGAAGCTCACAATAAAAGCTACTTTATTTCTCTATAATCAAAAACCTAATAACTTTCAGTAGTTTGATTGAGTTTATGATTAATAAAAGGCTTAAATTAACGCATGCTTATTAGGGTTTTAAAAGGGTTTATAAAGGGGTTTATGGTTTAAATATTAGTAATTTTAGTGAGTATAGAAACGATTTTCTAAATATTTCCCACAAATATAAGCTTAAAGTCATGTGGCAGTTATTTGAATTCTTTTTTCTTAGCTTCTCTTTGATTTTCTCTATCATAACATCATTTAAATTGCTTTGATTGATTATTATTATTGAGTATGCAAGTTCTCTGAGACTCCAATTATTTTATTTTTATCGAGAAATTATTTGATTCTTTACTCAGAATCTCTATTATTCTTGAAGCTAAAGTAATCATTTCTTAGCATGTCTCTCATTATTATTATTATTTCTGCTAATGCTAAGATTTTCTTTTAAGTGTCTCCATCTCTCCAATCTTCTTTCTCCTTCTTGGAAATATCCAGGAGTGCCGTATACATTTCCTAATGCGGAGGCTTTACTCTTTGAGCTCTGTTGAAATCATTTAAATATATGTTCAGATGTTGAAAGTTCATCATGATGTTCACTGGCTTTAAGTCTATATGAACATAACCAATCATGTGAAGCAATTCAATACCCTCAACTATTTGCTTCACGATATAGCCAATTTATCTTTGGCATCTAATTATAAAATGTTCTTGTACTCTCTAACCTTTGCCTGTAAAAGAGCATAATATTCATTTAAAAATACCATTTAGAGCTTGTCATCAGCATTGAAGTAATAATTTACTGGTTATATTTTATTGGCATATTAGTCATGAGTATGACTCCCTTCTCCACTTTATCTTCAAGAGTGAGTTTTCAAGGAAAAAATCTATATTAATGATTTTAAAGATAGAATCCTTCATAGCCTCAATTTTTACTAAAATATTATTGATTTTTGAGAACAGGGAGATTCCTATCTGCTTTCTTTATTTTGACCTACTTCTATACCTTAACTCTAAGAAAATCAACTGGATTATTGTTCTTAAATTTTTAATGAATATTATTTCCTATAGGTTCATGAATAAACAAAAATTTTTGATAGTGATTTTTCTTTAAGTACACTTTGAGGTGTTTAGTAAGAGAATATGACTTCTCACAGATATACTTGCAATCCTTCTTTTAATGGTTGAGACATATCGTTGTGTATATCTCTCAAATGTTTCTTATTAGTTGTCTTGTAAGGGAAACCTTATTTACATTCTTTGCATATATAGTCAACTTTAATTGGTAAAATATAATGTTTAATGGCGGCTTGTTTAACTATCACCTCAATTTGTCAAACCTCTTTGATGACCTGCTTCTTAACTTATATTTCGATCTCAAAACTAGTCTGGTCAAAATTGTCATAAGAATACTCCAACTGAGTACAAGAGTCTCTAATTTATACTTTTTTGGATGCTGGAAAGATATATTTTATTTACTTTACCCAAGTAAGCTTCTCATCTCAAGAGGTAAGCGTTCTTTTACGATTGCTAATATTATATTAAAAAATGATAAACATTACCTAGATATAAAATAATGGTAGAATATAAGAGCACTCTGATAATTTATTTTCAGAGAGGTGAGTATACTAAACCACAGAAAAGGTTGTAAATTTACATATTTTATAAGTATGTTTTACATTTTAGTCAATTAAAATGCTTCTAAAGAAGTTTTTTTCTAGAGATCCTACAAATAAAGTTTAAACTTAATATGGAGGTAAAGTTATAAAAAAAAGACTTTTTTTATTTAATATCGTAGTAATTTTATTTTAACCTTAAAAATTAACTCCTTAATGAAGTTTATACTTAATTTGGAGGATCTTTTAAAATAATTATACATTATTAGGAGCAATTTAACAAAGAAACCTTGATAAAAATGAAAATAAATCTATGAAACTTGGAAAATATTTTTCCATCTTTCTATATATATATATGCGATAATCTCCCTATAAAGTAGTAAGATTTTTATAAACTTAGAATGGATATCCATAATTTTTAATTTCATTAAAGTTTTAAGAAAAAGGAAGAAAGATGGAGTCGGCGAATGAGCAAGGATTAAAATTCAATCTCAAGAGATAATAGGATAATTTAGAAGTAAAAAGGATATTTAAAGATACTTGGTATAGCAAGTTAAGTTCTTAACTAAGATTTATAAATCCATTATAGTTGGATTATTCTTGTCTACTTCGGAGGGAACTAAAATCTCATTCTTAAAAGCCTTTCTAAGCGAAGAGAAAAAACCCTTTTAAGATTAATGAAATAAAAATGAAAGAGATACTATGAGTGATCCAGTTGTTGTTCTCTAGCTTCAATAAAAGCTTTATCATTCTAATAAGTTGCCCTGGAAAAACTTCTTCTTTAAGTTCTTGGAATTTAAAATAAGAGTGCTTAAATGTAGTGATTTAAGAAGCTCACAATAAACTATAGCATCTTTCCTGAGGAAAATAAGAAGCAGGGAATTAAATCAGCGAAATCTGACTGTAAAACTGAGGAAGCATTCATTAATCCCAAGTTATCTAAGACTTCTAACTTTATTATATTCTTGGCACTGCTAATTTTTATGAAAGAGCATAACATATTAAACAGAGAGAGAGTAAGTCTCAAGCAAAGCATGAAATGAGTAAAAGGCTCTTCAAAAATTTATAAAGACCAGATGAGATTAACATAGATACTGGAGCTGGCACGAAGAGAAGAAACATAGGCCCATGCATACAATAAGATGAGGAAAAGATAGAAAAACCAGATCCATTAATGGCTAATTTAAAATGCGACATTTACTCATTCGTTTAATCTAAAACTTACTTATATACACAAAATCACCCTTCATTTGCGCATTCCTTTTCTTTATCATCGCTTACTCTTTTAGCAGCACTCTTTATAAAATAACCTGTATCTTTCTACAAGTCGTGCATCAAGTGATAGAGTAGATGTTTTTTGTAGTGGCTTTAAGAAATCTCCCAATCTAGCTCAATTTCATTGAACTGTAGACTGTATGGAATTTAAATACAGGTGTTATGGTCAATCTTTCAGATTCCTTCCTTGAATTTAGTTCTTTGGACAGATAAGTTATGTACAGACAGAATATTATCCTTCGTCGGTGAACTTATCTCTGAGCTACATATGAACTTTTTATGTTAAAACTTAACCTTTAAATAATAATTTTTTTGTTGTTGCTATATCTCATTTACAAAGACCTTGATATGTAGTTATTAAACATGAAAACCTCCCTCATCAGCGTGTACGAACTTTATATTTTGCTCTAAAGCCCTCTAAATTTTTTCGAAAATATAATTTAAATTATTCTTATATAATAGAACTGTAAAGTCAATACTCTCTCTTTATACAATTGAGTGTCTTGTAATATATTCCATTATGAATTATATGCAAGCTGTGGACGAAGCAAAGATGTGAAAGGATCTTAGGAAATTGGCGATGAAACATCACAGTTCTCTAGTCGTGAGAGAAGTATTTAAGAGTCTAATCATTAATAAGAAAATCAATATGATGCTTAAATTTTTAGGGTCTCTTATGCTTAGAATTAAGATACTATCTCTTTAAATTCAATACTATAAAAGTAGCAGGAGATTTATTGAGCAGCTTTGCTATAGACATGTAATTTAGAATAGGCTTAAGTTGATCACTATAATCATCACATCCATAACGCAACTTAAACAATAAATCTGTATACTCACTATCATAAACTGTCCCCAAACCTCGCATTCCTCACTTAAATTACAAATAATTTAAACATATAACCCCTACTAAAACCCTAATAAAGTATGCACTAATAGTCTTATATTATCAATCAAAAACTAATCAAACTACTAAAATGGTTTTGAATGTTAATTAAAGCAAGGTATACAAATTACCAAGATCTTTCTCGCAGAGTTTAAGAAGCACTTTTGCCTCAATTAAGTTTTGATTAATATTTACGTAGAAAAAAACATGCAACTGTTTAATTTTTTTAGAAATAACATGCAAAAGTTCACAATAACAGAGATAAATTTATTCTATTAATGAAGATAGCTAGAGGAGATGTTTAGAATACAGATGAAATGAACATCAATGCTGATACTGCCTCATAGAGAGAAGAAGCACGAGTCCAGCTAAGAGCAGGAGGGTGAAAAGAAAAAGAAGCCAAATAAATTCAAGATTTCCTAACAAATTTGAAGTAATTTATTCATTTTAATCTAATACTAATAACATTCATTCATCCTTCTCTCGCACAATCTGTTATATTTTCTACACTTACTCTCTTACACCTGCTTTGAATCAAGTCCACTGTATTGATTGGTAAGTTATGCTTAAGGTGATACAGCAGCAGTTTTTTGTAGTGACTCTTGATTTAACTCCGATAAAATTTGATTCCATTTTATTTTCAGCTACAAACGTTATTCACTGAAGTTATGTCAAACTCTTTATAAGTTTTTATAGACTTACTAGTCTTATTAACAGAGAGATAATCAAAAAACATGATCATCTCTTACATGCTGTTCTTATCTCTTAAGCTTATTTAAGAATTCAATATACCACTCTCGCCTAATAGAGCGAGGATGAATAACATAACTTTCTAAGCCTGAATCTTCGCTAATACCAGCTAAAATTGCATGGGTGACAACCTTCACTTTTTAGTCATAAACTTCTAAATTATCATATTTCTTGCACCATTACTTAATAAATATAGGCGTTGAAGGTTAACTGAGCTTCATCAGTGTGTATGAACTTGATGTTAATATCTATAGTCCTATGCATTTAATCATATATTTATGACTATAAAATGGCACTGTAAAATCAATTAATATATTCTCTTTGTTGCCTTGAAAGTAATGCCATTTCATCAATATATTGTCTATAGTCTAAGGAGAAATACTCATGTGAGAAAAATTACGATGAAAAATTACAGCTCGCTATTCAATAGGAAAGTATGCTAAGAAACTTTTTAAAAAAAAGTAGTCAATATGGGTCTGAGAAAAATTTTGTTTTCAAGCTGGATGCTTTCAGAAGCCATAATTGAAATTCTAAACAACTAGCTGGTAGGGATATCTAACTGTTGAGGCACTCAAAATCCCAAAACCCCTTAATGAGGTTTATAAGTGCTTTGATTTGTAGGGAATTTGTTAGGGGTTAGGGTTATAATAGGCTTTAATGTGAAATTTATAGTAAATGTATTTAATTTAGTCACTCAAAATACACTTTTGGATCATGAGGTAGAGGTCTGAAGTTTATCTTATTTAACCACATTTCTATCTGCTCTATTGAAATGTCTGATCTTGAGTTTGGTTTAATTATTATTTACTCTGCCATTTGTTTCATTGATTGAGAGACTCTGTTTCTTTCTATAAATTGCTTTATCCTTTGTTTAGCATCCTTCTCGCATCTTGTAGAGTAGTATTCATTGCGAGGCATATCGCACTCTATTATTATTAGCTGCTAAAGCCCATACATCCCACTAAAAGTCTCCATCTCTCCAGTCTTCTCTTTCTGGATAGTACCCTTGCGTTCCCATTACAGTTCCAAGCCTTGATACTTCCACTCTTTAGGCTCTGTTGAAGTCAATAATTGCTACTCTTACAGGTGAGAAATTTATCATAATATTCTCAGGCTTCAAATCTCTGTGAACAAAGCCTAACTTATGTAGCTCTTTTATACCTTGTAAGGTTTAAGTTGCTATAAAAGCAAGCTACTTATGATTCCTTTGATCAGTAATGAAATCTCTGAGGGTCATTTCATATAGTGGCAGTCTAAAAGCAACATGATCCTTGGCAAGGAGAATAGCATCTAGCTTGATTAAGTAACTACACTCTTTAAACTTTGCTTGAGTGAGTACTTGATACTCATTTGTAAACTCCATCTAATATTTATCATCACTTAAGAGATAGTTGAAGGGATACACCTTGTATGCGTATTGATGATCATTGATAACTTTCTTATCAAAGGAGTCTTCTAATATAAGGTAGCTTTAAAGAGAAGTATCTAGGTCAATTTAAGCAAGAACCGGTATTTTCTTGTATTGAATCTTGATCATAATTTTTGTTATTTCAGAGGTCAGTTGGTTGCATGCCTTCCTAACGTAATCTAACTCTCTTGCTTATTCAGGCACTACGACCTTAGAATATTCCCTCGCTATTCTTTTGTTGAGAAGCTTCAGCCCAACTTCATGATTCTCAACTTCTATATCTTTCTTGTGAGCTTTTAACATATGCTTCTTCAAGTCTCTTGTTTGAGAGTATTGCTTATGGAACTCAAAACAGTCATACTTTCCATCTATTTTATCATGCTTTAAGTATACAGTGGGCTTGGCTTCTCTATGCTCTTTCATATGCCTATACCAACTAGATTTATGAGCGAAGTCTCTCTCACACTCCTCACAAAAGTATACTTCTACTTCTTCAGTTTGTATAGGCATTTCATTAATACCTTTCTCCTCCTCTCTGTCTCCCACACACTTGTTTGCCATTTTTTTCTATTATTAATTTCTATTTTAATAACAGAGACCTCAAATGTTAGCTCTGGTAGTTCCTTATGAGAGTTAATCTCACAGCTCTCACACTTTTTATTGACGCCAAAGGTAAGTCTCATTTAGTTTGATGGAAGTGCTGCTGTTTTTCTTAAAATTTTAGCGCACATATTTAAATTTGAATTTAAAATTATAAAACTGCCTCTATAACTGAGAGCTTATATGAGAGCTTTCCAAGCCTACAAGTTTCAAGGGAAGTTTTAAGAGTATTATAGAAGATATATGAGTGCTAAGAGACGAACCAGCTCTAAATATAGGTGAGAAAGTAACCATTTTAACTTTCAATAATAAGTTGATTATAGCACGTACCAATTTAGGAGGTGCTCCTAATTAAGTACTAGCTTTAATTAATGCTCCTAATTAAGTACTAGCATTTTAGGAGCTGCTCCTAATTAAGTACGTACCAATTTAAATTTAAAAATATGGAACTATAATAGTAGAAATTTATATCAATCTCTCAAGTTTGAAACCAGTTCTCAAAACCTTCTCCATATCCTTCTTAGAGGTTGACCTCCTATAGGATGCCCATATTTAATAGTAAGTTTTACAGAGGTATATAATTGAAATCAATAAGCTTAAATTTGAAAATCATCTCTTAGATCTGTAAACAAGATGAAGTCATTGAATGATGCAATGAAAAGAGCACAAGCACAAGAATTGATTAAAAGATTTAGAAGCAAGGAGGATTTGGATCGCTACCTGGTGCAGCAAGGTAATAAACTTATAGTAACGCATCTTGATTATGCAGTTGATTTGTTCCTGCCAACGATGGAAGGTACTAAAATTTCATTTCTAAGAGCGATACTCTGCGAAGAGAAGAAAGCATTGAAAACTTAAGATGTAAAGTTTGCAGAGATTCAAAACTATCCAGAAATCTAAGTGACTAACTTATATGATAATGCTATGAATGATCAAGTGGTTTCGTAGTACCTGCCTACTAAGAAGCAGTTGTCAAACAAACTACCAGAAAGAAACTATTTCTTTGGTATACTTTCAACAATTAAAGGTAATTAATTGAAAGAAATTATTCAAGAATCTCATAAGAAAAGGTAAAGCATCTCTTCAGAAGATTAGGACAAACACAAAGACAAACAAAGGGATCAAGATAAGTGAGAGCTGGCTATCAGAGCTGCAGAAGCACCCTTATATTTCAAGTAAGATTTGTAGCTTAACTCTTTAGAAAAATCTGGAACTGGCATCTTCTTGATGAAGGAATAGAGCAAGCTTCACAGAGAGCGAAAGTCGCAGACAAAGTATGAAGTTAGCAAGAGACTTTATTCAAATATTTAGCCTCCAGAGTCAATGAACATAGATGCTGGAGCTGGCAGTAAGAGAAGAAAGTTAGGAGGAGGGAAGTAACAGGAGGAAGAAAAGAAAGAGAAGCCAGCTCCTACTAAAGAATTTTAAATGTGACTTATATATTCATTAACTTAACTACAAAACTTATTTATATACATTCACTCTCCCTTCTTTAGCACACTTTTAAGCCAACAAATTATCTACTCTCTTCGCTGAGCTTTTAATAAAGTCTACTGTATCGATAGGTAGGTCATGCATCAAGTGGTATAACAGCAGTTTCTTATAATGACCTTTTAGTTTACCCCAGTAGAACTCAATTCCATTAAACTATAGGCTGTAAGACACGTTGAACACTGGTGTTATTCTTAGTTGTTCATAACTCTTTCTTGTTTCTTTCGTCTCATGAACTGAAAGATTATCAACGAATAGTATAATCTCTTATTCAGGGTACTTCTCTCTTAGCTGCTCTAAGAACTTAATATATTGCTCTGTCTTAATTGAGCGAGGATGAATAACATAGGTTTCTAAACCAGTATCCTAACTAATTCCTCCAAGAATTGCCATTGTTTATACCTTGACTTTCTAGTCATATACTTCTATTTACTATGCCTCTTATACCAAGACTTCTAGATGAAAGTGTTGAAGGTAAACACAGCCTCGTCAGCATGTATAAACTTAATAATATTCTATTAGGCTCTCTGCATTTAATTATAAATATAATTAAGTTGTTGTTGTTAAATGGCAGAGCAAATCAATCACTCTTTTGATACGATTCACACCCTTGTAAGAGATACCATTTCGATTATAGATGTTGACTTAGCAGAGATCTTCAACTCAGAGAATTGGCGATGAAACAAAGTAGCTCGTTGGTCTAAAGAGAAGTGAGCCCAATACTTCAAAGTTTTCTCATTAATAAGATAGATCAATATGCTTCTATAGAAACTTTGAATTCCTGTTAGGCTTAGAACTTAGCTACTATTGCTTTAATTATAGTGCTATAAGACAGTGGGAGCGAACAGTTGACGGACTTCGCTTTAAGAGTAGCGCAATAGACTTATAGTTTAGTACTGGTTTGATTTTTCACTATATTATATATATATATATCACATCCATAGCGCAGTTTAAACACTAAATCTATATACTCTTCATCATAAATAGACCCCAAAAGCTTGCTATTTTAGTCTCGCATTTAATTAATAACTCCAACCCCTAACAAATTCCCTACAAATCAAAGCACTTATAAACCTCATTAAGGGGTCTTGGGGTTTTGACTATTGCCTAATAGTTTTGCAATTGCTACAAATTTTAGCACTGGTTTGATTTAGTCCATATTAAACTCGCACAATACTTAAGTTTGATCAGTTAATCTAATTTTTTTAAATCATAAACAGACCCTAAAATTTGCATATTTCTATTTCTCATTTTGTAAATTTGCCTAATTTTACTACTAACCCCAATAAGACTTCTTTATATTCTCAAATAACAAAAAATTCTAATAAAAGGAGTTTTGAATAAGGTTTAGTTTTTAAATTTAGTATAAACAATTATTTACACGTTATAAATATATATATAATTTCAAATAAGTTTTGAATACTTAATGAGGAAGTTAAGTCCTTCATGATTTAATTATAATCCTTTCTTTTAATCAACTCCTATCATCAACTCCCCAACTAACCCAAATAGTTATAAAGTAGTAATGTAAGAATCACCACATAAATCTCTGTATTTCTAAAGCCAAATCTATGATTCTTCAAGAGCTCTATCAAGTTTATCCCACCATTTTAATAGACCAATATTATAAAAATTAATTAATTTAATAAATATAAGAAACTTGCAAAATTGTAGGAATACAAAAGAATTTAAAAATTAATTTAAATAAATAATTAATATATTTATTTTGTCAACCTTAGTTAATATGATATTGTGCGAAAGAGAAGGTTAAGTGAGTTGGACTTTACTATTGATGCTACTTTTTTATCTTGTCGTAAAAGCGATATAATCTATTTTAATTTAGATATCTAAATAACTAAAATATAATTTTCTAAAGAATAGGGTGATTGCTTATTTTAAATTCAAGTTTAAATTAATTTAATATGTTTAATATTGATAAAATACAAAATATCAGGGAGGTATAACTTGAAAAATAATAAAACTGCCATGAATTAAATATGTTTAAGTTATATTATTAAAAGAGTGAAAAGCATAAGTTAATCAAATGCGTATTTTATTAATCTATTAAATATACAAACTTTGTGATTTATTTTCATATTAGTAATTTTATTATTTTTTAATTTAAAATTCACTTTTTGTTCTGCGAAAAGTAAATTATTTGCAAAATTGAATTGCAGATTCTTATAGAATAACACTACTTATCTTTGTCTAGGTTATGATCTTCATTCTTGACATGAGTTATAATTTTTGTTAAAGCGAATTAAGCTATATGAGAGTAAGTTTGAATAATTTATCAAAATTGTATATAGATTTAAAGTATAGATGAAGCACGATAAAGTCTTAATTTGTTCAGAATATAGTGATCTTTTACCATCAAGTTCTACTGAGACTGTCGACACATCTTAGAGATCGGTGCTAGTTTGGAACCTCATCCTTCATGCTTCAAAAGTAGCTCATCTTATCGTTGAATAGTTGTAATCTTGATCACGTCTCCATTTATGACTGCCAATCAGTAGATCCTTTGATAGGCCACTCTTTGAATTTTAATAATTTTTATTAGTTTTATTAAATTAATTGGGCTGAGCTTTAATTTAACACATTTTATAAAAAATATAAATCAGACATCTTTAATAAAATTTCTCTATAGATTAAAACGATTAACATGATTATTATTTTAATCTATAGAGAAATTTTATTAAAGATTCTGATTTAGATTTTTTATAAATTGTTAAATTAAACTCAGCCAAATTAATTTAATAAAACTAATAAAAATTATTAAAATTCAAAGAGTGGCCTATCAAAGGATCTACTGATTGGCAGTCATAAATGGAGACGTGATCAAGATTACAACTATTCAACGATAAGATGAGCTACTTTTGAAGCATGAAGGATGAGGTTCCAAACTAGCACCGATCTCTAAGATGTGTCGACAGTCTCAGTAGAACTTGATGGTAAAAGATCACTATATTCTGAACAAATTAAGACTTTATCGTGCTTCATCTATACATTAAATCTATATACAATTTTGATTAATTATTCAAACTTACTCTCAAATAGCTTAATTAACTTTATTGTTACTCATTCTTGTTTATGATTTAATAGGGGTTATATTTTTAAATTATTAGAAATTTAAGTGAGTAATGCGAGGTTTGGGGAAAGTTTATGACAGTGATTTTACAGATTTATTGTTTAATTTGCGTTATGGATGTGATGATTATAGCGATCAACTCAAACCTATTCTGAATTACATGTGTCTATTGTAAAGTTGCTAAATAAATCCAGTGCTACTGTTAGGTCTCACTGTCTATTTGTATTTAATTTAAATAGTTAGTATCTTAATTCTAAGCTTAAGAGACCCTTAAAAATTAAGGATCATATCGATTTCATAATTAATGATTAGACTCTTAAATACTTATCTCTCGACTTAAGATTTCTGATTTTTCATCGCTTATTTCCTGAGCTTTATTTACATCTTTGCTCTTTTAATTGCAAACTTGTATTAAGATAATGGAATATCTTAAAAGACACTCAATCGCATTAAAAGAGTATTGACTTTACTGTTCCATTATTTAAGAATAATTTAAATTATATATTCGAAAAAATTTAGAGGGCTTTAGAGCAAAATATAAAGTTCGTACACGCTGATGAGGAGGTTTTCATGTTTAATAACTACATATCAAGGTCTTTGTAAATGAGATATAGCAACAACAAAAAAATTATTATTTAAAGGTTAAGTTTTAACATAAAAAGTTCATATGTAGCTCAGAGATAAGTTCACCGACGAAGAGATTATTCTGTCTGTAGATAACTTATCTGTCCATAGAACTAAAGACTCAATAAGGAATATGAAAGGCTAAACATAACACCTGTATTTAATGTTCCCTACAGTCCTCAGTTCAATGGAATTGAATTATATTGGGGGTTATTGAAAGGCCACTACAAGAAACTTCTACTATATCACTTGATGCACGACTTGAAGATAGATACAGTAGATTTTATTTAGAGTGCTGCTAAAAGAGTCAGCGATGATAAAGCAAAGTATGCACAAGAAAAGGAAGATTTTGTGAATATAAATAAGTTTTAAATTTAAACGAATGATTAAGTACACATATTAAATTTTCCCGTAAAGGGATTTGGCTTCTCTTTCTTTTCTTCCTCTTAAGGCTTACTTAATCCTATGTTTCTTCTCTTAGTGCCAGCTCCTGCATCTATGTTCATCTCGTCTGGCTTTTATAAATCTTTGAAGAGTCTCTTACTCAATTCATGCTTTACTTGAGACTTTCTCTCTCTGTTTAATTTGCTGCGCTCTTTCATCAAGTATATAGCAGTACCAGGTTTTTCTATAAAGTTAGAAGACTAAGCTTACTTACTTGAGATGAAAGGATGCTTTTGAAGTTCCTATAGCCAGGTGTCACTTATTTTAATACCTTGCTTCTCTTTTTCTTCAGGAGATGCTGTAGCGTTTCTTATGAGCTTCTTAAATAACTTCATTTAAGTACTCAGGTTTCAGAGTTGCAAGAACACCAAAGAAGAAGTTTATCTCTGGCAACTTATTAGAGAGCAGTAGCTTTGATGGAAGGTAGATAGCTACGTACGGATCACTGAAAGCATCGTCATAAAGGTTTGTCACTGATATTTCAGGGTAGTTTGGTATTTCTATCATCCTAATTTCATTAGTTTTAAAAGCTTTTTTATCTTCAATCAATAAGGCTTTTAAGAATGAGATTTTAGTTCCCTCCTAAGTAAGCAAGAACAATCCAACTATAATGGATATATTAATCTTAATTAAGAACTTACCTTACTATACCAAGTATCTATAGAGGTCTTTTCTACTTCGAAATTTTCCTATTAAATCTTGAGATTAAATTTTCATCAATGCTCATTCATAGACTCCACTTTTATTCCTCTTTTTTAAAATGTCAAAGAATTTAAAATTATGGATATTCATTCTAATTTTATTAAAATCTTACTACTAAATAGGGAGGACCTACTGGAGATCAACCTTGAAAAGATATGCGGAGAAAACTTTAAGAACTTGCTCCAAGTTTTACAGATTGATTTCCACTTTTATCAATCTATCTCCATTAAATTGCTCCTAATAATTTTTAATTATTTTTGGAGGTCCTCCAAATTAAGTTCAAACTTGATTTGGAGGAACCCTAGAGAAACTAAACTTCATTAGGAGTATTATAATTTACTAAAATGTATATAATTCTTACAAAAAATGTCAACTTACAGTCTTTTATAGTTATTTAATTTTCTTACCTATCAGCAAAAAATCTACCAGAGTGTCATATACTCTTCTATTATAGTTTATCAAGGTAGATTTTATCATTATTTCATTGAAATATATCAGCAAACTAAAATGAGCGCTAACCTGTTAAGAAGAGCGGCATTACTTGGATCAAGTCAATAAAAGTTATCATTCCAGCAACCAAGAAAAGTAGAGACCAGAGACGCTTGTACTCAGTGGGAGCCTACTTATGACAACTTTGACCAGTCTAGCTTTGAGATTTAAATATAAGTTAAGTAGGAGGTTATCATAGAAGCTGTGCAAATTGAGGAGGAGGTTAAACAACCCGCCATAGAGCATTAATAAATACCAGCCAAAGTTGACTATTAATGCAAAGAATGCAATAAAGTTTTCCCTTACAAGTCAACTTACAAGAGACACTTGAGAGATATACACAAAGATATGCCAAGATTATATCTCAAGCATTAAATGAGGATGGCCAGTATATATGTGAGTTCTGTGAGAAGCCATACTCTTATACAAGAGACCTCAGAGGGCACTTAAAGAAAAAGCACAATCAAAGTTTTGTCTTTATTCATGGACATACAGGAAAAAAATTCCTATAAAAAAAAGAAGATCAAGAAATCCTGTCGAGTCTCTTAGAGTTGAAGTATAGAAGTAAGTCAAAATGAAGAAAGCTGTCAAGAACTTTCCTGTCTCTGAGATAAATAAAATCATGGTAAAAATTGAGGCGATGAAGATTCCAATCTTAAAAATTATTGACATAGATTCTTACCTTGAAAGCTACATCACTCTTGAGGATAAAATAGAGAAGAGAGTTATTTCTCTGATAACTGATAAACTAATATGTTTACAAAATATATCCTTTCAATTACTTCCTTGGTGATAACAAGTTCTAAATGGAATTCGCTAATGAGTATTATGCATTTTAGACTTCCTCTCCTCGAAATGACTTACAGAGATTTTCTATCTGATAATATATACCAAAGATAAATTGGCTAGATTGTGTAGCAAATAGTTGAGGATATTGAAGAGCTTCACAAGCTTGGCTATGTTCATAGAGACTTAAAGCCAGAGAAAATCATGATTAACTTTCAGCCACTTAGAGTTTATATTATTGACTTCAACAGAGCTCAAAGAGTGCAAGCCTCTGCATTAGGCAATGTATATGGCACTCCTGGATATTTCCCAGAGAGAGAAGATTGGAGAGATGGAGGCGTTTAATTGGATATCTGGGCTCTAGTAGTAATAATAATAGAGAGTGACATGCCAAGAAACGATTACTTTAGCTGCAAGGATGAGAGAGCTTCTAAATTAAGAATCAAGCAATGCCTCGATAAAAATAAAATAAATGAGGTCTCAGAGAACTTGCATACTCAACTATTATCAAGCCAAGATATGAGAATTAATTAACAATAGAATCAATCAAACATCAACTTTGTAATATAAAATTTAGAGAATTGCCACATGACTCTAAGTTTATGTTTGTGTGAAATATTTTTTAAAAAACTGGCTTGTTATACTCACTTAAATTACTAATATTTAAACATTAACCCCTACATAAATTCTATTAAAACCCTAATAAATTATGCACTAATAATCTACTTTTATCAATCAAAAACTCAATCAAACTAGGGTCTCGTGATTTTGATTCGCTAGTTGTAATTATTGCACTCAATTGTTATATCTTCAACCAATAAAATTTAAGAATTGAGTTTTGTTTTTAATTTTAAATTTTCACATACTTTTAAACAAATCACCCAAATATGTTGATTTATATCGTATGTACAATAAAATAAAAAAAGTTGAGTAAATAGTAACGTCCTGCTCACTTTAAATTCTTTGTGTAAGGTTTAATAATGAAACCAACTATCTTACTAATGATTATTTAACTTAAATTAATTTCCATATTCGAATGTATTGCTACAATATATATTTTCGCATTTTATTTGTGAAGATAAATAAGTTCTATTGCAAAAAAAAAACAAATTAAATATAATAATTTCAATATTATAGGTTTACACAGTTTTTATCTGAATTATATTTAGCATTCATCGAAAAAATATAAAATGAAAGAGCCGCATTCAAAACCTCAAAACCCCTTAATGAGGTTTATAAGTGCTTTGATTTGTAGGGAATTTGTTAGGGGTTAGGGTTATAATAGGCATTAATGTGAAATTTATAGTAAATATATTTAATTTAATCACTCAAAATGCACTTTTGGATTATGTGGGAGAGGTCTAAAGTTTATCTTGCTTAACCACAACTCTATCTGCTCTATTGATATGTCTGATCTTGAGTTTGTTTTTATTATTATTGATTCTGCCATATGTTTTATTGATTGAGATACTCTGGTTTTGTCTATAAACTACTTTATTCTTTGCTTAGCATCTTTCTCGCACCTTGTAGAGTAGTAATCGTTGCGGGGCATTTCGAACTCTATTATTATTATTGCTGCTAAAGCTCACACATCCCACTGTGAGTCTCCATCTCTCCAGTCTTCTCTTTCTGGATAGTACCCTTGCGTTCCCATTACAGTTCCAAGCCTTGATACTTCCACTCTTTAGGCTCTGTTGAAGTCAATAATTGCTACTCTTACAGGTGAGAAGTTTATGATAATATTCTGAGGCTTCAAATCTCTGTGAACAGAGCCTAATTTATGTAGCTCTTTTATACCTTGTAAGGTTTAGGTTGCTATCAAAGCAAGCTACTTATGATTCCTTTGATCAGTAATGAAATCTCTGAGGGTCATTTCATATAGAGGCAGTCTAAAAGCAACATGATCCTTGGCAAGGAGAATAGCATCTAGCTTGATTAAGTAACTACACTCTTTTAAACTTTGCTTGAGTGAGTACTTGATACTCATTTGTAAACTCCATTTAATATTTATCATCACTTAAGAGATAGTTGAAGGATACACCTTGTATGCGTATTGATGATCATTAATAACTTTCTTATCAAAGGAGTCTTCTATTATAAGGTAGCTTTAAAGAGAAGTATCTAGGTCAATTTAAGCAAGAACCGGTATTTTCTTGTATTGAATCTTGATCATAATTTTTGTTATTTCAGAGGTCAGTTGGTTGCATGCCTTCCTAACGTAATCTAACTCTCTTGCTTATTCAGGCACTACGACCTTAGAATATTCCCTCGCTATTCTTTTGTTGAGAAGCTTCAGCCCAACTTCATGATTCTCAACTTCTATATCTTTCTTGTGAGCTTTTAACATATGCTTCTTCAAGTCTCTTGTTTGAGAGTATTGCTTATGGAACTCAAAACAGTCATACTTTCCATCTATTTTATCATGCTTTAAGTATACAGTGGCTTGGCTTCTCTATGCTCTTTCATATGCCTATACCAACTAGATTTATGAGCGAAGTCTCTCTCACACTTCTCACAAAAGTATACTTCTACTTCTTCAGTTTGTATAGGAATTTCATTAATACCTTTCTCCTCCTCTCTGTCTCCCACACACTTGTTTGCCATTTTTTTCTATTATTAATTTCTATTTTAATAACAGAGACCTCAAATGTTAGCTCTGGTAGTTCCTTATGAGAGTTAATCTCACAGCTCTCACACTTTTTATTGACGCCAAAGGTAAGTCTCATTTAGTTTGATGGAAGTGCTGCTGTTTTTCTTAAAATTTTAGCGCACATATTTAAATTTGAATTTAAAATTATAAAACTGCCTCTATAACTGAGAGCTTATATGAGAGCTTTCCAAGCCTACAAGTTTCAAGGGAAGTTTTAAGAGTATTATAGAAGATATATGAGTGCTAAGAGACGAACCAGCTCTAAATATAGGTGAGAAAGTAACCATTTTTACTTTCAATAATAATTTTAATTTAGCACGTACCAATTTAGGAGGTGCTCCTAATTAAGTAAGTACTGTTTTAGGAGGTATTTTGCCTTTTTATGATTAAAATTAGGGTGCTCCTAATTAAGTACTAGCATTAATTAATGCTTATAATTAAGTACTAGCATTTTAGAAGCTGCTCCTAATTAAATGCGTACCAATTTAAATTTAAAAATATGGAACTATAATAGTAGAAATTTATATCAATCTCTCAAGTTTGAAACCACTTCTCAAAACCTTCTACATATCCTTCTTAGAGGTTGAGCTCCTATAGGATGCCCATATTTAATAGTAAGTTTTACAGAGGTATATAATTGAAATCAATAAGCTTAAATTTGAAAATCATCTCTTAGATCTGTAAACAAGATGAAGTCATTGAATGATGCAATGAAAAGAGCACAAGCACAAGAATTGATTAAAAGATTTAGAAGCAAGGAGGATTTGGATCGCTACCTGGTGCAGCAAGGTAATAAACTTATAGTAACGCATCTTGATTATGCAGTTGATTTGTTCCTGCCAACGATGGAAGGTACTAAAATTTCATTTCTAAGAGCGATACTCTGCGAAGAGAAGAAAGCATTGAAAACTTAAGATGTAAAGTTTGCAGAGATTCAAAACTATCCAGAAATCTAAGTGACTAACTTATATGATAATGCTATGAATGATCAAGTGGTTTCGTAGTACCTGCCTACTAAGAAGCAGTTGTCAAACAAACTACCAGAAAGAAACTATTTCTTTGGTATACTTTCAACAATTAAAGGTAATTAATTGAAAGAAATTATTCAAGAATCTCATAAGAAAAGGTAAAGCATCTCTTCAGAAGATTAGGACAAACACAAAGACAAACAAAGGGATCAAGATAAGTGAGAGCTGGCTATCAGAGCTGCAGAAGCACCCTTATATTTCTAGTAAGATTTGTAGCTTAACTCTTTAGAAAAATCTGGAACTGTCATCTTCTTGATGAAGGAATAGAGCAAGCTTCACAGAGAGAGCGAAATTCGCAGACAAAGTAATGAAGTTAGCAAGAGACTTTATTCAAATATTTAGCCTCCAGAGTCAATGAACATAGATGCTGGAGCTGGCAGCAAGAGAAGAAACTTAGGAGGAGGGAAGTAACAGGAAGAAGAAAAGAAAGAGAAGCCAGCTCCTACTAAAGAATTTTAAATGTGACTTATATATTCATTAACTTAACTACATAATTTATTTTTATACATTCACTCTCCTTCTTTCGCATAATTTTAAGCCAACTAATTATCTACTCTCTTCTCTGAGCTTTTAATAAAGTCTACTGTATCGATAGGTAGGTCATGCATCAAGTGGTATAACAGCAGTTTCTTATAATGACCTTTTAGTTTACCCCAGTAGAACTCAATTCCATTAAACTATAGGCTGTAAGACACGTTGAACACTGGTGTTATTCTTAGTTGTTCATAACTCTTCCTTGTTTCTTTCGTCTTATGAACTGAAAGATTATCAACGAATAGTATAATCTCTTATTCAGGGTACTTCTCTCTCAGCTGCTCTAAGAACTTAATATACTGCTGTGTCTTTATAGAGCGAGGATGAATAACATAAGTTTCTAAACCAGTATCCTCGCTAATTCCTCCAAGAATTGCCATTGTTTATACCTTGACTTTCTAGTCATATACTTCTATGTTGCTATGTCTCTTATACCAAGACTTCTAGATGAAAATATTGGTAAACAAAGCCTCGTCAGCATGAATAAACTTAATAATATTCTATTAGGCTCTCTGCATTTAATTATAAAGTTGTTGTTGTAAAATGGCAGAGTGAAATCAATTACTCTTTTGATACGATTCACACCCTTGTAAGAGATACCATTTCGTTTATAGATGTTGACTAGCAGAGATCTTCAACTCAGAGAATTGGCGATGAAACAAAGTAGCTCGTTGGTCTAAAGAGAAGTGAGCCCAATACATCTAAGTTTTCTCATTAATAAGATAGTCAATATGCTTCTATAGAAATTTTGACTTCCTCAAAGGCTTAGAATTTAGCTACTATTGCTTTAATTATAGTGCTATAAGACAGTGGGAGTGAACAGTTGACGGACTTCGCTTTAAGAATAGCGCAATAGACTTATAGTTTAGTACTGGTTTGATTTATTCACTATATATATCACATCCATAGCGCAGTTTAAACACTAAATCTATATACTCTTCATCATAAATAGACCCCAAAAGCTTGCTATTTTAGTCTCGCATTTAATTAATAACTCCAACCCCTAACAAATTCCCTACAAATCAAAGCACTTATAAACCTCATTAAGGGGTCTTGGGGTTTTGACTATTAAAGGTTAAAAGATTTTTACTTAATTAATATATTAAAAAATCTAATAGATTTTTAAAAATTCATGTTAATGACTTTAATTTATACTATTTTAATTAAATATAAAGTATAAAGAGTCTTTTTTTGGTTTATCTTTAATAGCTTAGTATTTTCTGTTGAGATCCAATTTAATGATCAACAATTTTATTTCATTAGGAAATATATATTAACAAACAGGCATTTTTGATATTATCTTTTAAAATGCCTTTAAAAACTATTAATTTTTTTCATTTAGACTCCAGTTTTAATTAAAGTTTTGAACTTAATTGGATTTTAAATTAAATTTATTGAAAAAATTAAAAAAAAAATCTATAATTTTATACACCAATTATAAAAGAATATTAATTGACATATAAGAATTATTTTAATTAAATATTCATCATGTTTTTGAAAATAAAAATTTATTTAATTAATCACTATTACGAAATATAAATAATATTTTTTAATAAAATTTTTATGGATTGAAAAGTAATGGCTAAAGATTAAAACCTCTCTGAATTTATTAGCATTTTTAGATATTAAACAACATAAAGAATGTATTAGTTTAACCAATTTTTCTAAAGAAAAAGTCTTATGTAATATTTGTTAAGCTATTCCTCATTTTATTTTTTATTATAATCTCGTGTTTTTAGTAATAGTCCATCTTGATTGCGTTCCTTATCTACTCCCAATAAACTTGAATGAAGTTTAAAATTGACATAGCATCAGTAAAATCTTAAAAAATATATATATATACATTACAACAAACAGCAATATAAGCAACAAACAGCTTAGAAATTCTAATTAATTTTTTTTTAAAATCACAAGTTAATAACTAAATACTATACATTTCTCTATAATTTCAAAAAAAATTAAAATTTGTTTCATTTAATACAATAATCATTATTGATTTAGTTATTTTATTTATTTACAGTTTTTCTCTATTTGAAGTATTATTTTTTACTTTTACTTTCTATTTATCAATATTTCCTGATAAAAAGTTACGATATTTTGTTGGTCTTACCTAAATTTTTAATAATAATTATTCTATAGATTATAAATTTATAATAGTAATAATTTTTATAAAAACTATTTAATGAAATAATATACAAAAAAGCTTGGTTCACGTAATTATTTGCAAAGAAATCTTTTTATTAACTGAGTTTTTCAATATCGATATTGAACATATACTAAAAAAAAAACTCTGGAGATCCAAAACTTAAGCTCATATGATATACTGCTCTAATATATAAATATAAAAAAGATTATGTATTAATAAAATCTATATAAACAGTAAAAAATATTATACAAAATTGAAATATACATAAATGATAATTTTAAAATTTTAATTTAATGCTTTATTACATTTTTAATTGAGGAGGCTATTTTTTTGATCAATGTTCTCTGAGTCACTATTCATAAAGTGTTAAGAAATCAGGATCTTTTTAATCAGTCCCAACATGAAAAAAATTCATTAAATTTCAATATATATTATAAACATATAAAAATATAAATAATATGATAAGAATAAATGAAAAAAAACTGCCTAGAAATTATTATCTAATATTTTTTAAACCTTTTTTACTTTTTCATTCCAATTATATATAATCTTAATAAGTATAACACCCATCGGGTAAACTACTTAATAAAATCAATTCGCAAAATCTTAGAAATAGATAATCTGTTTCATTTTATATAGAAACTAATAAGAGGTTGGTGACTACAAAATTTTTGAGATAAATAAATAAATGATAACAAAACTCAAATCATAATCAAATTATAAAAAAATATGCGCCTAAAATGCTAAAATAATGCGAAATGTAAAGGTGTTTTTTGTACTGATTGTTATTGTAAAATTTAAACAATATTAAATGTTTTTGTAAGCCAGGGAAAAAATAAAATTACTATATCTCAAATTATAAAATCTATTATTAATGAAAAACTGTTTGAAAGACTTAACTTGTTTATGGCATCCAGTCTTTCTTTTTTAAAATTAAATATTGTAATGATACAATCGATTTTACAACATTAATTAAATTAAAATAAGAAATAAATATAATTCATATTAATGCCATGTAAAGTTAATAAAATTGATAATCAAAAATTCATTCATTAAAGAATTTAAATTAATTGTGATCATATATATATCAGATAATTTGGGTATTGACGTCCTGGGCACTGATGACGTTAGGAGCTCATAATTGTATTTTATGTTAAATATGTTTTAATTTTTTTGTAAAAAAATAAATGGTCTTTACTAACATAAAATTATGAATTTCCATAAAAATACACCTTTTATATAATTGATATTATATTTTAATTTTGGCAGAGTGTAGCTTACCCTGAAATTTTTAGATAATTTATCACAATAGAATTATTTTTATTAACTTTTATTTTACCAATTACATTAAATATAAAATTATATCGGAACAGTTTAATTTACATTTATTATATTAATTTTTTTAATATATTATATTCCACACATATATTAATTACGAAAAGTATTAAAGAGATGTGCAGTCCGGTCCTTATGGTTTTATTAGCATTCAGAATTTTATAAATAATAAAATGTTGAATTAGCTTAAAATTGTAGGAATACATTCTATTTTAGGTTTTAAGTTAAAACTATTCAATTTAAATATTAAAATCGTGGTATTATGAGCTCAAAAGTTATTCAAAATGATACCAATAAATTTTTTCTACGGTAGAAGCCATAATTATTACTGGACGTTACTATTGCCAATATTCCCGAATAATTCCAGGAACCTAACTATGGTAATTTTGAGCTAACTCCCAAAAACAGTTTAATATGTTTTCTCAATTAGGAGAAGAGATAAATTCTTTATAGCAAGACTAATCACTATTTCAATTTTAATACACATTGAGTAAATTTTGAATGAATTACCAGATTTTAAATAATAATCAATAATTTATGCACACTATTTTAATCTTAATACTTTTTAAATATATTGAAATGGCACATATCTCAAAATCAATGAAATTTCGAGATACGTGCCAAATAAATCAAATTAATAAACTAACATTAAATCACAATATTAAAATGAAATTAAGTTTATAAATATTTTAAGTTCATTTTTTAAACTCTATTAACTTAATCAATAAAAAAATATAATTTATAATTTAAGCCATAACATTTAAAAATAATCTACATTATTTATGTTGAAAGTTTTATCAATATTTAATTACGTATTTAAAAATATATGAACTTAAAATATTTATAAACTTAATTTCATTTTAATATTGTGATTTAATTGTTAGTTTATTAATTTGATTTATTTGGCACGTATCTCGAAATTTCATTGATTTTGAGATATGTGCCATTTCAATATATTTAAAAAGTATTAAGATTAAAATAGTGTGATAAATTATTGATTATTATTTAAAATCTGGTAATTCATTCAAAATTTACTCATTCCAGAGAGTATAATGCTCAAAATTTTTGGAGCCATTTTCCAAAAATTTAACTGAAGGCAATTAATAGTTAATTTTTTAAATTGATTATCCAAAATCAAATACATTCTTATAATGTTTAGCTTATTAAATTTTAATAATATCGAAAAGTTATAGATCTTTTTACTTTTAATTTAAATCCAGATATTATTTCTAAATCTATAAAATTAAAGGTAAGTGTTTATGGAAATTTTGAATCTTAATATTGTCATATTTGATAATGAAATGTAGAGGAGAAGGTCAACTTCTTCTAGTAATTAACGGCACCACTGAAATTCTTTATATATTTACCTAATTCTTTTAAGAACTTGTATCTTAATTTAGAATAAAAATGATAAATAATAAATATAAATTTATGGTAAATGATATCCGCCTACTTTTTAACAGTTAATTAGTAAATCACTAAGGAATGTAAAAAAAGAATTTTATTTATAAAAAATAAATAAAAAAATCATTTTATTTAAGACATTAATAGGTAACATATCTTTAATAAAGCATTATAAAATATTTTATAACAATCAATATATAAAAAAAAGCAAATTTATAATAGTAATCTCCTAAATATTCTTGTGAACTCCAGACGTCACCTGTAAGCATTGGACGAATCCTGTGATCTGAGAAAAAAAATTCTGTGAGATCCTGACATTATCTGTGAGCCTAGGACGTCAATACCCAATAATTTTTAATCTATTGTATAAATATCGGTAATCAATTTAATTTGAGGCATTAATATCTTGAATATATACTAATAATTCGCGTCTACAAATGAAAAAATAGTTCAAATAAAAGTAAAATTCAGCGATTTTTAAAATGCCATAAATAACTTAATATAATATAATAATGGCAACTATAACTGAACTAATTTGATATACACTCACTTGTTTTATATTAAATTTTAGAATTAATTATGTTTTATCTACGATTATTTTTTAATTAAATAAAAAAAATAAATCCAACATTTGAGCGAGATCTTGCAAATTTTAATGGAAATAAAAACTTTTTTCTCTTATCAAATGATTTGTCTAAGCCCTTTAATTAATCTATTAAAATTGTTATTTGTAAAGTTTATTTTGTAATTATCTGAAAGAGAATATATTAATAAAAATGATCCTCATTATTACGTAAATTTTAAATAATTTATCAAATCATAAAAAAATAAATAAATATAATTATATTGAAAGATTCAGCTCAAATTTTATTTAACTTTTCTTAACATTATTATTATATTTAAAATATAAATTATACGAGATAGCTAAATGCAATTAAAATAGAATTGCTTTTGATGGAAAAATTTATTACTTTTTTGATTAGCAAAAGATTAATTAATGAAATCCAGAATTTTGAAAAGTTTTTGTCTTTAGCCTTAGTAAAAATCATATTAAATTAATAAATTGAAAGTTCGAATTTCATCACTTTAATGCTGCTAAATTTTAAATATAAATATTGTTAAGTTTAATAACAATAATAGGTTAGATAAATTTTGACAAGTTTTGATTTTATTAAATCAGTCCTAAATTTTGAATGATTTCAAGGTAGTATTTATTTTAAAATTATAAATTTAAGAATGAAATGGATAACTAAAGCACATTCAAAACCCCAAAAAAATCTGAAGTAGTTTGATAGAGTTTTTGATTGATAAAAGTAGACAATTAATGCATACTTTATTAGGGTTTTAAAAAGGTTTATGAAGGGGATTAGAGATTAAGTGTAATGTAATTAGTGTTTATATGTGAAGTTTTGGGTCAGTATATGACAGTGAGTATATAAATTTATTTTTTTAGTTGAATTATGGATGCGATAATAATAGTGAATAACTCAAACCTATTTTAAATTACACCTATTGCAAGGCTTCTTCATTAATCTCCTGCTACTGTTAGATTTCCACTGCTTGCTAGCTTTGAATTTTAAAAATAGCATATTCATTCTTAGTATAAAAGACCTTTAAAATTTTAGCAGCATCATATTGATTATCTTATTAATGATAAGACTCTTAAATACTGGGCTCATTTCTCTCTAGCTTAGAGGGCTGTGATGTTTTATCGCCAATTTCCTGAGCTTCACATCTCTGCTTAATCTATAGCGAACATATTTAAAAAGAAGGGAATATCTTACAAGACAGTCAATCGCATTAAGAGAGTGATTGACTTTAATGTTCCATTTTATAAGACTAATTTAAATTATATTTTCGACTTAATGCAGAGGTCTTAAGCGCATATATTAAAGTTCATACATGCTGATGAAGCTATATTTACATCCAATATTTTTATATCAAGGTCTTGGTACAAGAGTTATAGTAATATAGAAGTTTAAAATTAATAAGTTAAGGTGTAAACTCATGCTATTCTTGGTTTAATAAGTGAAGATAGTGGCCTCGAGACTTATGTTAATCACCCTCGTTCTATAAAGACTAAATAATATATTAAGTTCTTAAAATAACTCAGAGACAAATATGCTGACTAAGAGATTATTTTTGTTCGTTGATAACTTGTCAGTTCATAAAACTAAAGACTCAAGAAAGGAATATGAAAGGCTAAACATAACACCTGTATTTAATTTTCCTTACAGACCTTAGTCAATGGAATTGAATTAATTTGGGTGTTATTGAAAGGTCATTATAAGAAATTTCTGCTCGAACATATGATGCATGATTTAAAAATAAATAAAGTCAATTTTATTAAGAGTGTTGTTAAGAGAGTCAGCGATGAGAAAATTAAAGTATGCGCTAGAGAAGGAAGATTTTGTGTTTATAAATAAGTTTAGATTTATACGAATAAATATATGTCACATATTAAATTTACTCATAAAAGGATTTGGCTTCTCTTTCTTTTCTTCCTCTTAAGGCTTGTCTGGGCCTATATTTCTTCTATTAGTGCCAGCTCATGCATCTATGTGAATTTCATCTGGCTTTTATAAATCTTTGAAGAGTTTCTTACTCAATTCCAGCTTTACTTAAGACATTCTCTCTCTGTTTAGTTTGCTGCGCTCTTTCATCAAATATATAGCAGTGCCAGGTTTTCCTATAAAATTAGAAGACTAAACTTACTAGAGATGAGTGGATGCTTATGCAGTTCCTACAGCCAGGTTTCACTTATTTTAATACCTTGCTTCTCTTTTCTTCAGGAGAAATTATGTAGCGTTTCTTGTTAGCTTCTTATATAACTTTATTTTTAAGTATTTAGGTTTTAAAGTTCCAAGTACGTCAAAGAAGAAGTTTCTTTCTGGAAACTTATAAGAGACTTGTATCTTTTATGTTTGATAAATAGCAACATCTGGGTCCCTCATTGCATCATCATAAAGATTTGTCAAAGAGATTTCTGTGCATCTAGGAATATCATTCATCTTTTTTTAATTAGATTTAAATGCTTTTTTCTTTTCACTAAGTAAGCCTTTAAATGAGATCATAATTTCCTCCTAAGTCGCAAAGAACAATCAAACTATGGTTTTTTTAAGTTAACTATAGATAAAAAACTTATATTGATATACCAAGTATCAGCAAAGGCTTTCTTTACTTCTGAATTTTTTTCTTAAATCTTGAGATTGAATTCACTTCATTGTATCATTCATAGACTCTTATCCTTGCTTCCTCTTTTTAGAAATATATATAATATTTATAATTATGGATGTCCTTTTTGAATTACTAAAATTTTACTACTATATAGGGAGATCTAACTGGAGTTCAACCTGAATAACATACATATATATATATATATAAAGAAAGATGGAGGAACTTCTTTCAAGTTTCCGAGTTTGACTTCTATTTTTATCAAACTTTATCCATTAAATTGCTCCTAATAATTATTAATTTAATTAGGTGGTGCTCCTAATTTATTTAAAACTTAATTAGGAGGTTAAATTAAAGTTCATAACCTTATTATGTGGTACATAAAAAGAATAAATTTTTAAACTTCCCTTCCTTAATTGCGAGAACAAATTTAGGAGCTCCACCTAACTTCACAAACACATTTAGGTGCATTTTAATGAATAAAATTGATGAATTAGTTTATAAATTATCTCTAAGTTTAAGAAATATAAAAATAATGTCTCTCAATCTGATCTCATTAAACCTCTCTCCTCTCTATCTTTGAGGATATGCTCTTACTTGTGTTTAAATGTAGAATTTAAACAGCTTAAATAATTATTAATAGTATTTATAAAATGAGCGGTTACTTACTTAGAAAAGCGGCATTGCTTGGCATTAGCCAGCAAAATATTTCTTTAATAAATCAAAAGAAATTGAGACTAGCGATGCCTCTACCTAGTAAGAACCTGAAATTCTCTAACCTTAGATTTCAGACTTTGAATAGCAATTCAATTGCTAAATAGAAATGCAGAACTAAGAAATTTAATTTAATTCTAAGTACCAATAAAAATAATTGATTTGAAGAATAAATAAAAGAAATAAAGAAAGAAAGAAAATTTTTGTAAATAGAATATTAAGAACTTTACTTATAAATCTGCTCTAAAACGTCATATTTTAAAGCACCAAGCACTATCTTAAGCATAATAAAATATGGAAAATATTTCTGAACTTACTGTAATAAGTAATACAATCATTCAAGGGATCTAAAAGTTCACCTCGAAAAACATCATGGTAAGAAGTTTGAGGTCATAGATCCTGAGACTGGTTAAGTATTTCTTTAAAAAAGAAAGCCAAGAGACCCTTTAGAATCTTTGGAGCAAAGAGTTAAGAAAGAGAATAAACTCATTAAAGCAGTGAGAAACCTCCCTGCCTCTGAGATAGTAAAAATTACTCTCAAAATGCATTCACTCAAGCTTCCAATATTGAATATAATTGGCCTAACTGAGTGCAAAGAAAGTTATCTTATTCTTGAGGATATATTTGAGAAAAAAGTCATAACTGATAAGCAGTTTGCTTACAAGATTTATCCATTCAATTACTTTAAATGCGATGACAAGTATCAAATGGAGTTTTTCAATGAGTATCAAGCTCTTACTAAAGCAAGGGATAGACAGACGCAGATTTATAATTAAACTTGAAGCAATTCTCCTTGCTTAAAATCATGTAGCTTTTCGCCTACCTTTATCTCAAATTTCCAAAAACCCCTTAGTGAGGTTTATAAGTGCTTTTGATTTGTAGGGTATAATTGGGGTCTTATTGGGGTTAGTAGAGAAATTAGGCCAATTTGCAAAATAAATTAGCGAAATTTATGGTCTATTTATGATGAGAAATATTTAGATTTATTGCTTCAACTAAGGTATGGTTCGAGTATTAATATAGACTAAGTCAAACCAGTGCTGAATTATGCAGTTATAGCAAAGCTCCTATGCAAGAGTGCCTAATCTATTAGGTATCACTGCATGTTAGCTGTTTAGCATTATAACTCAGGCACTTGAAAATATCCAGGCAAGAAAATAAAAGTTCTCTCAGGCTCATATTGACTTCCTCTGCGACTCGAAGACTTTGAAGTATTGGGCACACTTTCCATTAGACTAGCGAGCTGTGATGTTTCATCGCAAGTTTCCTGACATGCGTATCTCTCCTTAAACTATAGCCAATATTTATAGAAGAAATGGTATTACTTTCAAGACTGTCAACAGAGTGAAGAGAGTGATTTATTTTACAGTGCCATTTTATAGTAATAATTTAAACTATATATATGATTAAATGCAGAGGGCTATTGATAATAACATCAAGTTCATACACGCTGATGAAGCTGTAGAAGTATGATAACACAGAAGTCTACGACTAAAAAGTAAAGGTTGTCACCCATGCAACTTTAGCTGGTATTAGCTAAGATTCAGGCTTAGAAAGTTATGTCATTCATCCACGATCTATTAAGCGAGAGCAGTATATAGAGTTCTTGCATAAGCTAAGAGATAAATACAACGATCAAGAGATCATCCTGTTTTTTGACAACCTATCAGTTCATATAATTAAGGAGTCAAAGAAAGCTTATGAAGAATTAAACATAACACCTGTATATAACGTTCCTGATAGCCCACAGTTTAATGGAATCGAATTCTATTGGAGTTAAATCAAGACTCACTACAAGAAACTGCTACTGTATCACCTTATGCATGACTTGCCTATAGATACAGTAGACTTGATTCAGAGTAGCTGCAAGAGAGTAAGCATAGATAAGACAACAGTGTGTGCGAGAGAAGGAAGAATGAATGTTTATAAATAAGTTTTAGATTTAAATGAATGAATAAGTTCACATATTATACTAACCCATAAAGGGGTTTGCCTTCTCTTTCTTCTCCTCTTCTTATGGCTTGCTTGGGCCCATATTTCTTCTCTTAGTGCCAGCTCCTGCATCTATGTTCATTTCTTCTGGCTTTTAGGCATCTTTATAAAGTCTCTTGCTCACTTCATAAATAGTCTATGACTTTCTTTCTCTGTGAAACTTCGCATGCTCTTTCATTAGGAATATACCAGTTCCAGGTTTCCCTACAAAGTTATGAATCAAAACTTATTAGAGAGGAATGGGTGCTTCTTAAGCTCAGCGAGCCAGGTCTCGCTTATTAGTATGCCTTGCTTTTTTAATCTTCAGGAGAAATAGAGTAGCGTTTCTTGTGAGCTTCTTCAATGATCTCTCTGAGATAACTCTCTCTTAAAGTGCCAAGAACACCAAAGAAGAAGCTCCTTTCTGGAAGTTTGTTAGAGAGTTGTTTCTTGGTAGGAAGATAAACTACCAACTCTTCATCTTTCATCGCATCATCGTAAAGATTAGTGACTGAAATCTCTGGGTAGTTAGGTATTTCTATCAACTTAATTCATTATTTTTTAAGGCTTTCTTCTCATCACAGTATAGCTTTTAAGAAAGAAATTTTGATACCTTCCATCGTTGGAAGGAATAATCCCACTATAGTATATGATTAAGTATATGTTAAATGCTTACCAAGTCGAGAGAGGGTATCGATAGAGATCCTCCTTGCTTCTAAATCTTAATATAATTTCTTAAGCTTCAACCCTCTTCATTGCAGTACTTATAGACTCCATCCTTGTTCCTTCTCTTCTTATTGAATTTCAAATTTTAATATATAGAGTTCTGGATCCTACTGTTAAAAGTCTTAGTATTAAATATGGGCATCTTATAGGAGGTCAACCTGGTAAGGATACGTGGAGAAAGCTGGCAGAAGCTGTAACAAACTTCAGAGATGGAGCTCCATTTTTATCAATTTAGTTCCATTAAATTAGTACTAAATTTGTTTAAATTTAATTAGTACTGGTACTAAATTCGTTTAATTTTAATTGGTACCAATTTAATAGTACCAAAACTTAAATAGTACCTAGTTTTAAACTAATGAGGTTTTTATGAAAAAGTTCCAAACTGGTTCAAAACCTAATTGGTACCAGTACCAACATAAATTTTTTCTAATATGGTACCAAAATTAATAATATTAAGCCTTAAATTATAAAATTTATTGTTATAAACTTAATATAAATATGATGTCTAACGCCTAAGAATCAACCATTGTTGTTGCAGTCCCAATTCCTATATAAATTTACTATAACGAGAGAGGTTATTAGAGCTTAATATTTAAAATTTAAATTTGAATTTAAACATGGCGGCTAACTTGTATCGCAAAACAGTTTCTCTTGGAGCAGGATAATCATAGCTCAACTTTGGGTCCTCCAAGAAACCAGAAGTAATCTATATTGAAAGGGAGGTTGAGCTAAGAGCTCTAGAACTTGAAGCAGAATTCTTTAAAATTGAAGTTTAAAACAAGAAATAAAGTGCAGAGATGGGAGTTTAAACATAAGTTAAATTGATTGAAGAAGAGAAGGAACAGCAACCAAAAGAAAAAAATAAAACATTTTAATGTGAAGACTGCTAAAATTTATTCTCAACTGATTCTAGCTTGAAGAGGCACATCAAAGAGATACACTCTGGGAGAGTTAAGATATATTTTAAGCATGACAAAGTCGATGGCAGGTAATAATGCACAACTTGAATGAATTCCTATACCCATTCAGCAAAAGTGAAGAAGCATATGCAAAAGCATCACTTAAGCGAGTTCTTGATTCAAGATAAAGAAACTTAAAAGCTTATACCTGCCAAGAGAAAATCAAATACTATTGAGTCATATAGAGATTAACAGGAGAGACTCAAGAGATAGAGGCTGCATGAATTGATGAATCAACCGTTAAGCAACACTATATTAGCATGCTTCTAAGCCAAAGCATTGAACATACCTGCATTAAATGCAATTGATATTAGCAGTTGTATTGATAACTATTTGCAAATTAGCGTTCCTGCAAAACCAAAACTCTTTGTAATTGATGACTATGCATACAAAGTGTATCCTTACAGCTATCTACTTAAGAATTAGCAGTACCCAAATGAGTTTGCTAACGAATACATGATTCTTAGAGAGGCTTAGAGAAGAGATTGCAAGAACTTGCTTAAGCTAAATGGTGTCATTTTAAGCTTCGGTTATATCGCATTAAGGCTTAAGAAATATAAAATGACACTAAGAGATTATCTAAAACATAACAGATACCCAGATGATTTGAATGATATACTATCAGATATGATATAAGGTGTCAAGGAGTTGCATGAACTTGGATATGTTCATAGAGATTTGAAGCCAGAAAATGTTATGATAAACCTATGCCCTTTAGAAGTAGTTGTTATAGATTTCAAAAGAGCATTAAGATAAGAGATAGTAACCTTAGCAAAGGTTCTTGGGACACCTGGATACTTCCCAATCAGAGAGAAATGGACTAATGGCTCTGTTAGTGGGATGTATGGGCAATTGGAGCTATTATATTAGAGAGTGATATGGAAAGTATGGCTTACTTTGGTACAAATTTTGAAAAATAGTCAGTCAGTCAAGCTTAGAAGCATATCAAGTAAGAAAATGTATGCAAGGAAATAAAAAAGATAGTAGAGATGATAATAATCAGTGCTCCCTCCTATCCAAGGTAAACATTGGATGACATATGTGCCACTTTATAGAGCAAGATTCCAGAGGTATAACAAAGACAAGGAAATAAAATTCGTTTGAATTAATTCACATAATATTCATTAAATATACATTAAATTCACATAAAACTGAGTTTTCTCTACTAACCCCAATAAGACCCCAACTATACCCTAAAAATTAAAGCACTTATAAGCCTCACTAAGGGGTTTTGGGGTTTGAATACTAAATGATATTAAGAGAATATATTCAAGAGTAAAGGTTTCCAAAGTAACTACCTCTTATTCTAACAAATGTCTGCAAAGGTATTGAGGAGCTGCATACCTCAAGATACTTGAACAGAGATTTAAAGCCTGAAAATATTATGCTTGACTATTCACATCTTAGATTGTCAATAATAGACTTTAATAGATCGTAGAGAGTTGAGGTCTCTGGACTGGGCAACGTTCAAGCATTCCTGGATCTTTTTTCAGAAAGAGAAGACTGGAGGTAAATGGATTTCAGGTGGTATATCTGGGCTCTTGCAGCAATAATAGAGAGTGCGATATGCCAAGAAATAATTACTACAGTAATAGAAGAAAAAAGATTCAAAGCAAAGAATACAGGAGTATTTAGAGCAAAATAAGATATAAGGTAAAATGTGAGATATGGCTGAGCAAATAATCCTGAGCCCAAACTACATAGAAGAACATACAATCGACTAGATAATTATTGAGTTGGAAATATTAAGTTTAGAAAGTTGGCTCTTGATGCCAAGGTACTGTTTGAGTGAAAATTAAAAAAATAACACCTAAAATTCACTCTAATTTATATTACATTAACCCAAATAAACCCTATTAAAGCCCTATTAAAGTATGCACTAATTGTCTACTTTATCAATAAAAAAAATCAATCAAACTACTGAAGTGGTTTTTGGGTTTTGATTGTTTACACACAACACCTGTAGTGTAAGTTTTGTTTTGAAGATATACAATAATTTGTTGTTTTTTTTTTATAAATTTAAATTGAAGGCTATGAGGTCAAACGCACCCCCTATAATGTATATTTCTTATATTGTAGTCTGATATAGTTTTTAACGCTGAGTAATAGTAGCATATGAACTGCCCGTGTACCATATATATTTATCGAGATATGACCCAAGATAAGTTCACTTTTTGTATATATAAAATTATAGTAAAAAATTTGGAAAAATTTCAATTTTTATCGAAACCTATATTTTTTAAAAAAATATCAATTTGGAATTTATGCATGAATTTGATAAAAATTATTATTTTTATTAAGTTTATCAAAATATATTATAATTAATAAAAAGTATATGAAATATAATAATTATAATATATTTTTTATAAACTAAATAAAAATATTAATTTTTATCAAATTCATGCATAAATTCCAAATTGATATTTTTCCAAATTTTTTACTATAATTTTATATATACAAAAAGTGAACTTATCTTGGGTCATATCTCGATAAATATATATGGTACACGGGCAGTTCATATGCTACTATTACTCAGCGTTAA
>ARYC01005291.1:0-14303 GCA_000711775.1 Oxytricha trifallax | reverse complement strand
AGAACAAGAAAGCAAGTCAGCGCTACCTGCTACGCTAAGGGCTCCCAAAGAAAGCTCATCCGCAAGAAGATGATGGAAATTATGATTAACGAGGCCCAGAAATCCACTCTGAAAGAGCTTACCAAGAAATTGTATGTCTAACACTAAAAATTCTCTCAACCTTATTTATTAATTATATCTTTAGCGTTTCCGACACTATTGGAAAGGAAATCCAAAAGCAATTTTATTCATACTAATTTTTATAAAGCCATCAAATTTAAAGTCTTTTTATGCTATCAAACATAGTGCATCTCAATTACTATTTTTGATATGTTTTTGAAGCAATGTGGCAAGATCTTCCCACTCCAAAACGTCCTCGTAAGAAAGGTCAAGCTCCTCAAGAAACCCAAGTTCGATCTCACCAAGCTCATGGAGCTCTATCAAGAGAAGCCAGAACTCGAGATCAAGGGCAAGAAAGAAGCCAAGGAAGAGCCAAAGAACAAGCTCGTCGGCGACGCCAAATGAGCAATCACTCGTGCAGTCACCACTCCGTTAAAGTTGTGAGACTTTAATTCATAAAACTTAAATCAAACTCTGAGTCATTAATATAATATAATCAATCACATACTACTCCCTATCGTCAGTTACTGCTATACCATCAAAGAAACTCAATTATAAATATCATTGATCCCTCTATATGGCACCTATTTCTTTTAATTTAATTGCCTATAATTTTTAAATATTTTATCGATTTATTTAGATCTTCGTTGGTTAAGTTCATTTCCTGATAATTCTTATGATTGGCTAATATTCTTTGAAATTCTTGAGTGTTAAACTATTATTACGAATCTATTAATGCCTGGTATCCCTGCGTGCTTAAACCCATCATTTGTTGTTATAAATTATTGTTTTATGTATTGCCTTCATTTTGGTTCTGCTATATTTAAAATTATACTTGAGTATAGAACTTTTGAAAAGTAGAACATAAAATTCATTAATTAATATTTTTTAAATTCTGGTATTGAATCATTTAAGCCAAATCCAGTTAGTGCTGCTATATGTAATTAATTTCCTCGTTATTTTCATATTTCTATTTCAAATCTGGAGAATAATATTAAGAGTGGTTTTATTGATTATAATTTTGTTAGCTATCATTCAATCCTAGTATAATTTAGTTTTGCCTGACTAAATTAAAGTTATTTGTCTATTTTATATTTTAAGATTTTGTTGTTGATTTGACTCTATTATTATTGTTTGGATTTTGCTTTTTGTCAGATTAATCCAACCTCAAAACTTGCTTCTAATTAATGGGTTATATGTTATTTTACGTGTTGTTATTGCTATTAAAATTTATGTTTATCATTACATCTTCGATTCTCTTAACTTTTTAAGTGCTGTTAATATATAATACATTTCTTAATAAAACCCCTTTCCTCCCAATTTTACAATTTTATATTAAAAAAATGTTGTTTGTGAGATTATTCGAATTATTTTTGAAGTCAGACTTCATTTAAGGAGAAGAAGAACTTTGTTACAGTAGATCCAAGCTATTGTTAAGAGAACTAACTCCTCCAATTATCAAACTTTGCTCTTAAAACTGTTCTTATATTTGATCCTTCTGTGGGATTTTGTGATTTTGAACTTACTCCATAACATATAAAATTATTCACTGAACTTCTTGAAAAGTTCTTTGATTAATGAATTTAAATAACTTACTAGATTTCTCTATTTTACTATGAGGCAAATCTACTTGAGATTCTTTAATTTTAAGAGTTCCTCCCTCTTTACTGCCAGTTTTGAACTTATTGCCCAGATTTATTGATATTATAAGTATTTTTTTCATTAAACCCACTCTAATTCACATCATTAATCATGATCATCATTTCTGGCTTAATTCCTATGATACTACTCTAGCTATTGTTTACATCAAACTAGTTCTGGCTGTTATTAATAAAATTTTATTACTATTGTTGGGTTAAAGTCAAACCTTTTTAATTGTAATTTGGATGCTAATTATTTTGAAGATTTCTGTTTTATTGGAAAAGATCCTGATTTCGTTTAGGCTGGATGGCAGGAAAATTTTAAGGGGAAAAATCTTCACACATACAAATAAAGGTTTTTTGTTATATGAAAAAAGTATAAATTTAGCAAATTTTAGCTTTTCCCAAATGATAAAAAGAAAGTCTTATGAGTTTATATAATTATCATTTATAAATTGATTAGTAAATATTATGAGACTATTATAATTTAATTTCATAATTATAAATGGAGGCAGGAAATTTCCTTCCCAAAATCTTTCATAAACAAATTATTGGGGGGGGAAAGTTTCCTGCACTGTTTTTTTATTTATGTTTAATTTAACAAATTTTACATAAATTAACAAATTTAATATTTTTATGTCCCATTAAATATTAAGAGCATATTGTTCATCATTGAAAAAGCTCAAGAAATTATAGTCTAGCATTATATAGGCATAGTAAGAACAAGATAAATTGAATCAGTAAAACACTAACAATTGGATACAATATTTGAGATTATTATTGCAAAGCAATATAAAATTTAAGAGACAGAACCTACAAATATCTTATGAAAAATGCCAGAGTTTTTAGAATCAGAAGAGAGATATTGAATATTGATTAATAAATTAATGTATAATTATAACAATGAAATTAGTCCTGAAGTTGGCTGATAGTTGTTATGAAGATTAATTTAATTAAAAAATAATTAAAAAATATAAAATAAAAAAAAGTGCAGGAAACTTCCCTAAAATTTTTTTTATCATAAACCAGTGCAGGAAACTTCCCCCCCAAATTATTTACATTTTATATAATTTATAGTAATAGCAGGGTTTTTTATATTTAACTTCATTGATTAACCAGACAACTAATTCTAATTGCTATCTTATAGATTAATATGTCTTAAGTTATTGAAATTCCCATAATTTGATGCATTTCCATTAAAATTGAGCAGAGATGAATTCTAGATAATTTATTGAGAATTATCTCGCTTTGAAAGTGTTTATTTCTTAGTCATGTATATTCTATCTTTAAATGTCTCTAAAACATTAAAATTATTATTTTGTGTTTCAAATCAATTGATAGTGACATTTTCATATATATTAGAAAATATAAGAGAGAAAAGTGAGATATTTATAGAAAGACTTACTCTTTCTTGAAGTTGGGTTCCTATGTATTGCGAAGTTATTTGAGGACATCAAAGGGGATGTATCTAATTTATTATCAGTTTTTGGGGCAATTGAATTTCTGTGATACTTCCTGTCGAACAATAATTAAAATAATAATTAACATATAAGGATTGAAGTATTACATTCAATTTGAGAATAAATTATTAAATAAAATTAATTACATTCAAATTTGTTAAAAATAAGAATAACTTTGATTTAAAAATATCCCAATATAACTTTTTATACTTCAAATATATGTCATTACTTGTAGATGGGCAGAACTTAAATTTGCTGCTTTAAAAATAAATTATAAGAATTTAGTTAAATTTCTTCCTAGAAAAGTAAAATTCAAATAATATTTTTATCAAAGTACTAAATCTAGCCAACTTTAATGGCAGTAATTTTATTTATAATGATCTTTTGAGATTTAATGTTTTTCTACAATATTGAAGATATATTCAGTTTTAAAAATATTAAAAGAATGATGTCTTTTCCTGCTATTTTTAATTGCCTTATTTATCGTCTACATTCTAATATTGCTAAATTATAGTTCTTTCTTAAAATATTTTATACTTTAATTATAAATATAAATTAAAAAGGTCTTTTATTATACTAGATGTTACTCTGATTTACAAATTAATTGATTCTTTGATCTTAGGATATTATTTTATTTGGCGATTTGAGATGCTTCATTTTATACAAAAATCTTAATTTAATATTTTATTTCATTTAATTGGTAGTTACAAATATCTTAATAAATTATTCATATTAATAAACATATAAATACTACAATCATGTAATTCATGCATATTTCGTAATTTGATATGCATAAAATAATCGAGTAATATATAAATTTAGCATAGAAGTAGCAATGGAAGAAGTGCTTTAAATTTAATGTTTTTATGTTAGTATTTAGTTAATTGGCTTTAACATGATATTTTGTTAAGCAATATATGTAATGAAAATAAAATTTACTATAAAACTTGCTATGATTAAGTCACCTATATTCCAAAATAACTTTGAATGTCATTAACAAATACGAATAATTTAAATAATTTATGTATGATTTAAATAGCTATAAAGTCACTCTTTTGACAGGAGAAAACTTTAATATTTATGTGCCACTATTCAAATGACACTTTGCATGCTTAACTTTCATGGAGTTGCGGGGGCAATAGCCTCTAGTTTCTTGTTATAAGCAACTTTCCAGGTTCTTGGGTCTGAAAAATATGGGTTGCTCAAATATTCTAAAATAAATCATTCAATCAATTGTTAGTTAGTTATGATTAGATTTTTTTTAAATATAGCAATTAATAATATGATAAACCCAGAGCAATTTGGCTTTTCTCAATACTTTTATTAACCCTATAGATATACTAATCTAATTTTGTTTAAAAATCATTTAAAATTAAATATAAATTACGTCTTCTTCTTTGAGTCCATCTAATAGGTTCGGATTTAGCGAATCTGTAGTAGAACACAGGGTCTAAATTCATTATAAGTTGAAATTTAATTCTTACACATGGCGAAGAATTGGAAAAATAAGTATAGCAAACTTGTGTCAATTGCAAGACGGAATCCCCACCAGATCTTCATTTTGATTTCTAATTAATATATTATAATTTAGCAATTAACATTTAATTTAATTAAACAATTCATAGAAGACTAAGACAAGAAAAGTTTAAGTTAAATACTTAAGAAAGTTATGTTTTAAACTAATTATATATCAAATGTCACTTAACTTAAAGGTAAACTAAATCTTGAAGGTTTTCTTGATTATCGCATTTAAACAAAGATCTTAGAATGCTAATTGTTTGTTAAATTCATCACTAATATTTATTCTTGTTTTATGATCCATTTTTTATATGACTTTCACGTTCTTTTTAATGGTTATAGTCAGATGAACTATCAAACTACTTCAAACTATGCTTCAATGTAGATTGGGTATAGCTTGAATTCTATTTCTGACTGCTATATTTATCGTAATTAGCAGTACTAATTGTTGAGTAAGAACCATAGGTCTTTTCAGTTGACTTACTACCAAGGCGAGTTGAGTCAGATTACGATTTTGCAGACAACTTTTCCTTTGGGATATCTGTTTCATCGAAAATTTCAAGGGAGAAAAATTTGTGATTCAAACATTCGGTAGCTGAAGGCCTCTTTTTTGGTTCTTGTTCAAACATACATTCTAAAAGATTTCTGAAGCTTAAATGATCCTAATGGTCGTTGTCTGGACTTATAATTTCCTAAAAAGAGTTAATATTAAAGAACTAATTACACATAATAATCTCATCTCTTCTAAGTTTTTCACTCTCATCCCTTTCTTATCTACTTCACGCTTATTTAAGCGATATCCTCTCTTCTGAATATCACTTTCAGATTTATTAAGATCAAATACATCTTTAAAAGGCTCTGATTTTTCTGCCATCCAGAATGGGAATGGTCCGCACTATTTTTCAATCATAGCGAGATGTTCAAGATTTTCATGAGTTCCATAAAACATTTCTCCTGTGTATAACTCAGCCAAAATACATGCCATTGACCATATGTCACTTTTCATGTCCCATTAACAACATTCTATTAAAGTAATTCTCTAAGTTGCAACTTTGCTTACCTAGTATAACTTCAGGTGCTCTATACTGTCTAGTGTTTATAGTAGTGGTATGATGGTCATCCTCGTATGTTGCCCCACCGAAATCAATCAATTTCACATCTGTGTTCACTGGCTTGCTCCACTTTGAAATCCTCAGGCCCCCCACATCTGACACCTTAGTGTTTCTTGCGTTGAAATCTTCCTCTTGATCTTCACTCATCTGATCATTTGCTTCGCTTTCGCATCTCTCACTCCCATATATTATTCTCTTTTATAGGACATTCTAGAGTAATTTTTAATATAAAAATTGAGAACTTACAATTGGCCAATATCTCTAATCAGTGATAGTTACCGATTCATTGCTCGTGAATAGGACGTTTTCAGGCTAATAAAATATTGAGTTTTGGAAAATATTTTACCTTTAAATCTGTGTGAGTGATTTAGTGGCTATGTAAGAACTGTAGAGCTTGGAGGGCCTATCTCCCAATCTTTTAGATTTGGGCTAAAGAGAAGCCTATTAATTAAGAAGAATGAGTTTATGCTTTGTTCATCAAAGAATGTAACTAGTTTTATTTTAGCGAGGCAGATAGTTTCCATATTCTCTAGAAATAGTATAAACTCTCATGCACTCTTTAAAGTTTCACCTGATCGTACCCTTGTAGCTATTTGCCTTAATGCAGTCATAAAGACTTTTCCCAAGAGTTTCAAACACTATGCACATGTGATCCACATCTTTTTCCTTGTGAAAGAAGTATTCCTTCATGTGAACTATTCCAAACTTTGTGCCTCCTTTCTCATGAATGTCCTTCAAAATGTCTGCTTCAATCTTTGCTGACTCTACGTATCTCTTAACTGCTCTGATTATCTACAAAATTAATGACTTATAACTCATACTTACTTTCACCGCGTAATATTTATTCTCATCCAAATGCCAGCATTTCAAAGCTCTTCCGAAAGTTCCATCTCCTAAATGTTCATCAATCTAGTTAATGTTAAAGAAAAATAAAATTATGTACCCTATATCTCCCCAAAAGCTGTCCAATCTTATATTTGTAGTGACCTGCATCTCCATTTTTTCTCACCCCTGATCGTATAGTACCTCCACTGCTATTGCTATCAGTCCTTGCACTTCTCGATCCACTTTCATCATAATCATCCTCCTCTTCTTGTTCTCTATGTTTTTATTGACGCTTTTTATCTGAATCCCTTCTTTGGAAATTTTCAGCTTCATGTTTATTATAGTGCCTTCTATAATTATCAGTCTGATGATGTCTGTGATAAGAATCTCTCCCGCTTCTATAGTGGTTGTTTTAATAGTAGGGTCGATTATGTCTATGACTGTAATATCCCATTTAATCATGTTTTCTACTGTCTCTCTGATAGAAGTCTCTTCCATAGTTATGATCTCTGTAATTATTGTGGTGAGAATATTTCTAAGTCTTTCTATAATCGCGATCATACCTATTGTCATGATAGTCATGACGATCGCGTTATTGATAAACTCTGCTTCTAGATTTTCTATTCAAATCGTAACTTTCTCTTCTATCATAGTGGCGATTATCATTTCTTTGATAATCGTGCTTAGAGACAGTATTATAATGATGGTTATTGTGATCTAAGTAAAATTATTGTTCAAATTCTTGAATTAATATACCTTGCTTATTTTTCAAATCCTTACGATTATACTCTCTGTTAAAAAGCTATCTATCCTAATAAGACCCATGAGATCTCTGATAGTCTGTATTTTAATGATAATTCTCCATATTTCTATCTCTGGTTCTATAATTTCGACTGCTTTCCCTCTCTATGAATAAATTTTGTTAGAATTCAGAATATAAACCTTTATAATTAGCCCTCTGCCCCTCGTCCCTGTGAGATCTGTAGTCTGAATATTTGTCTGTGCGATCAGTGCCGCAATGTCTTTGGCTTCTGGAATCGTCATACTTATATTAAGGTTGGTGATGCTGATCGTAATGTTTATAGGAGGGTCTTGAAGTGCTATAATGTGAATGTTCAGAATAAGAAAGTTGAGATGAATTTTGATGTGAGAGTTAAGAGTGGCGCATTTGATTGCAAATTTATTAAATAATTATAATAAATGGGAGCAAATATAAATAAGGCACAAATATTGGCAATATATTAATCACTCGAGAAGATTTGAGGAATTATAATAGAGTTTTGATAATATGAAAATTTTATTTTACAAAAATAAGTTTTCTTAACAAATATTTATTTGAAATGAACCTTAATTCAAAAATCTTTTTATTGCCTAAAAATAATTGCTAAAAATTTAGTTTAAATTGTATCATCATTGTTTGTTCTTTGTGCTAATAATAAAATTAAAGAATATTAAAAAATTATTTTCTGATTATCTTTATCAATTTATTAATGAATAATTTAATAAGAAATATTATCCAATCTTCAATTTATGATTACAAAAATTGCTCCCAAAAATATCTCAAACGCTAAAATATTATACAAAACATTATTAAATTAAAATAAGTTTAATTTACCTTT
The DNA here is from genome assembly GCA_000711775.1 of Oxytricha trifallax. Classification (NCBI taxonomy): domain Eukaryota; phylum Ciliophora; class Spirotrichea; order Sporadotrichida; family Oxytrichidae; genus Oxytricha; species Oxytricha trifallax. Next base: position 6,030 of record ARYC01005291.1, on the reverse strand, counting down.
TCCTAGCTTGATGCTTGCTTTCTCTTTAATTTTCTCTGATTGGTTCATGTTTGCCTGATTAATAATCCCCAGTTGTGTTATGTCTCTTGAACTGTAAACTCGAGCTATTCAAGTCCTTCACTTCATTCTTATCTTCATAATTCTTAGAGTAAGTTTTACCATACTCTTTGTCTCTATCTTACTTTGAGTCTCTGGTATGATAATTTATATAGTAAATAACGAATAAAAATATTATGTATTATATTTGTATAATTGCTGGACTTGTAGCTCTTGTCATCATGATGCCTGCATGAAGAAAATGGTAAATTGAATATGCTAAGAGAGCGAATTTAAATAAATCAAGAAGGAATATATGAACTTTACTAACCTCTAATGATTGTTTTGTCGACTGTCTCTTGACTTATCATCTCTTTAATTCCTAGATGAAAATTCCTAATACTTGTCTCTATTTTAATGTGGCTGATTTTATGCATTTTAATCATTAGTTTTTCTGTAATCTCTGGATTAATCAGGCTTCTTTGGATCACCCTGATGTTGTGAGTTTGTTCTATTATTTTCCATTTCCTCCAAATTAATTGTTTATCAAAATTTATTATAAAGTTTCACTAAAACTTAATTGTCAAAATTATAAATAATAAGGATGCACAAAAATTATATTATTTACCTCCTATGTATAATTTTGATTTCACTAAAAGTTAATTTTACTGAAATATATCAATATTCCAATATAAAGTAAATGTAGTATATTCAAGATGTGGGGTTATGTATTTAAAGAAATGAAGAATAAAAATTTAAACTAAGAAATTTTATATCGTATTTTTTATTTGTCTCATTAATTGTTATTGGGTTGAGCTATTAAATTAGACCACTCATTAGATACCAATCCTTCCATGTATTGCTAATATTCATCAACTTGGCTGCTATTGTTATTAAGTATTTTATCTAAGGCCTCTTACTTTTGATTCATTCAAATAATTCTATGAATTGTATTTTGAAATATCTTAACATAATATAAATATTGATAAGCAAACCCTTGATAGTAGTTTATTGTTGAAATTGATCTCTCCAATCTCTCATGCTAGATATAATAATATAAGATTTTTTAACTAAAAACTTACCATGATATGCTCGAGCAATAGTTTATTCCTCCTCATAATCCCATCTTTCGTATATTTTGATTTCAACTCCTTCATACTATATATCATATTTGAATATTAAAAACAATTCTATGGCAAAATATGAATAAGCTTACGTTGGGTTATAGCCTTCAATTTCACTTAGTAAGCTTAACTAGCATTCTTTATTCGGTTCTTTGCAACTAGGTGGCTATATTTCATAAGCAATTCTTATATCTTATTAGTTTATATAGTTATGGATGAGTCTTTTAGGGTTTATCTGAATTTACTCATTAAGTTGCTACTACTGCTAAAGACATTACACCTTTGATTGATGTAAATTCTAGTCAATATTGCTTTAATTTATTGACTAAGAGGAATTCCTTAACATTAGCAAACTTGACTGAGGTCTAGAGCTAACATTTATTTAAGAACTGTTTTAGGATTCATAAGGTTTGGTTTTTCTTATAATTTTGTCCATCGGAGCCAACTTTGGAATGTTAGTATTTTACACAAAAGGCTCGGGTTTCCCAGAGATAGGGCTATACATTATATAAACTATGAAGTAATGTAAGAATCACTCTTAATTAGAAAGTATAATGTTTACTTAACTGGGGACACAGCTGTATTCAACTGCTACTCAATTTGATTTCTTGAAAATCCTAACTTTTAAAACTAAGCTTTAGACTGAGCCATTCCTACAGCTGAAGATGTAGTACGATTAGCACTCTAAACTTACCTAGATCTTATCTTCGGCACCTCAATCTATGCATTTTTCATATTGCTGGTTGGAGACAAAGAATCCCTTTTCTTAATAAAATTCAGTAAAGATCGAGATTAAGCATTTGCATTGATTTCCTGAAGATCTCGATTGTCCCCTGGAGTTGAGGCATGCATCTAGAGATATTCTGAGGAATTTATGATACCTTAGCTGCTTTGTGTGAGACGATTTCTTTGAGTAGAGTTGAGTAAATCTATTCTTCCAGTTGAATTGTAGAGCTAATCTTATATTAGTAGTTTATGACTGTCTATCCCTTCATCTGTTGCTGTTGATTGATAGTAAAAAAATATTAAGATTGGAATTCATTTAAATATCCTACTGAAAAGTTATATAATCTAATTTAATTTAATTATAATACTCTAGATTCCTTTATGGTTTCATGCTTTACTTGATAAAATCCTCAACTCTAACATTTGGGTTCAATATCCTGACTTCAATAATTGCCTATATAAAATTCTTAAGCCCATCATCGCTAAACTTGCTAATTTCCTCCAAACTGAAGAACTACTTCAAAAACTTAAATATATACTCGTGTGATGAGGGAGGATCATTGACCAGTAAATGTCTCAATTTTAGGATGGAGTATTGTATTTTATAGTATCGAGCTTCTTCGGATTTGTTTTTGAATGTTGCTCCGAATTTGAAGGAGAGGGGCTTAACGAAGGCTTTGGAGACTGTTCCGAAAGCCACTCGATTTAGGTTTGTGGGGAAGCAAGCGTCTATTGAAGAGAACTTTTAAAGATTCTTTTGATTTGTGTTTTTGGTAAACTAATAAAGGTGGAAACAGTTTCATGTTAAGATTTATTTTTATATAATAATAATTTTAATTTTAGTTATCAAGTATAAATCTAATACATATTTTCATAAAATAATGAAGTTAAAATATGCAGATTATCAAAAGTATACCACCCATTAATACTTCATATTCTTTTAAGTATTTATGATATTACAAATTTTTATTTATATGTTTACTCTATGGCAATTGCTTGTTAGATCCAATCAGGAAACTTTCTTCTTTCATGCTCTTTTTATTAGTCGTGTTATTATTTCTCTGCAGCTACTATCTGCTTCTTATCATTCTATTGCGTTTAGAGCCAGTCCCTCCTACTATCCCAGCTGTAATAGGTCGTTTTTTAATTTTACTCTCTGTTCTAGGTTATTCTATATTTATTTCATCATTCTCTGTGAAATCTATCAGATCTTACTCTATGTTATTAAAATTATCATCCTGCATCATGTCAATATACTTATTATAGCATAAGTTAAATAAATAATAAGTATATATAAATTTGACATATTAAACATCATGTCGTTTTAGAGCGGACGATATTAGGAAGAATTGAAATACTCAACTCCTTCAAATTCATGGCCGTTAACATCAACCATCGATTTATTTGTACTTATATTCAGAGAAGATTAATTAATGGCTTCTTATGAGATTGTTTATAAATCATGAAATTAACAAATAATAAGGTAATATATTAGGTAAGCAGATCATTTCTTTCTGCATCCGTCAAAGTATACAATAACAATTGATTAAATATATTTGATTAAAATTAATAAAAACAAACAAAAATAAGTATGAGCACATATCAAATCTAATGTAGAGATAAAGACCAATAAGCAGTAAAAACATAAATAAATTAACTGCTAATTGCCATTTGCTATCGCCTAAAACCCATGCTAAAACACTATTATAATATAAAAAATGAAATTTATATTTTAGCTTTTAAAAGTAATGATTATATATATCCCTGAACTTGAATTATATATATCTATAATATTTTGCAATATTATTATCTTTTTCATCAACCCAATCGCCCTACTTTTTCTTTAATTTTTTCTCTTTCTCCTCTTCTTTATCTAAAAGCTCCATCGCGTAAGTCATTAAATCAATATTCATCATTTTAGCATTATGGAATTCTTCAGATGCCATTCTTTCTCTCAATTCATTAGCAATGGGAATGATAAATTAATTATGCTAATAATAGTAGCAATAGAATAATTAAAAAATGCTCGATATTGGTACTCGAATTTCTATTATTTTCCAATATACATCCAAAAGCCAAATGTAACTTTTTATAACTATGTAAATGATAAATTCATTAGTTTTAATTAATTCAAGAATCTCCTGTGGCAAATCTCTGAGAACTTCCTTCTCTAAATTATTAAAATTTAGTACTTCCAATAAATATCTCATCTCGATATAAGTCGGGGCAAATTACTAGAATTCCTAGATTATTTTTATACATTCCACCGGCTTCTGACTCTCCCTGAAATACTCCAATACATCAAAGTATTTCTTATGCATCCTAAAACATAGTGGCGTTAATAATTAATGCTTTTTTATAATCTGAATATTCTTGAAGAATAAAATAATTAAGTATCAAACTATTTATGACTTACTTTTTTACAATTTTGTATTAATTGGCTGAGTTTTTACTTTCATAAGTTTTCTATTGCAATATTAACTGCCCTCTACTTTTTCTAAGTTCATATATTTTTTAAGCTTTTGTGATGAGTTTTTCAACCATCAACACATCTTTCTTAATTCTTTGCTTTAATTAGGTGTCCAATAACTCAAGAATTTTCTCTAGTTTTTTAATGTCTTGAGAAGTGTATCCCTCAACAAATGTCTGTATGAATTTCAAACCATTTGCTACTATAAAAAGAAAGTTTTAAACAGATTAAAAATGAAACAATTTAGAATAAATTTTGTTCAATTATATTTCAATTGTTTCTCTGATTTCTTTATAATCAGCATCAGTGTTATAATAAGTGCTTTATCCGATTTGCATATAACTCATTAAAAAAACTACTTCAGTGAATTGATTTATTATATTTATGGAATATATTAATATTCATTGGGTACTCTGGCTTGAGAGTTCTAATGTAATCAGCAGTCTGTCTCGCTTCTTTAAAATGAAACTATTTCATATAGCATGTAAAGGCGTTTTGCAATATGTTTATTATCATAGATAGTACTATAAAATTGAATAAGATAATATATAAGAATTTTGCTTACAATTTTAATTATAAATAGTATTAATTATCCATCATGTAAACCTTTATTAACTTTTAAGGTCATTTTGCCAATTCATTTTTGTTGTAATTTTAAGCATTTATAAATTTACAATTTTCTTTCTCTAGGAGTTCATCTTCACAATCCAAATCCAATGTTTTGAACATATTAAACACTTTCTCATCTGTGATGTTTACAGGTTCTTTCCCAAAAATAGTAAGCTTCTTTTTCTCATTTGTGCTTGTATCTTTCACTTCCAACCAGTTGTATAAACTCATAGCATATTCTAAAATGTAATCTGTTATCACGATTACTGAATATCTAAATTATAAAAATAATCTCAAAGCCTACTCATAGAAGTCAAGGGCAAGATAGAAATTATTTTTCTGATAAGCGTCATTGCCCATGGTTTTAATTTCGTCAGAGAAAAAGAACAAATTTGAGAATTCTGCCTTCCTGTACTTGTCAAACTTAGGGTTGTCGTGAAACATGGTCTGGAGCAGTACTGGGGGATATGAGCGTGTGAGTTTCTGATTTTGTTTTATTTGCTCTTTCGTTAAAATTATTCTCTTCCCTAGGTTTACTGGAGGTCGGGCATTTTTTAATTTAAAAATAGAAAAGTGAATAATGTAAAAATAATTAGAAGAATAATTTATTTAAGAAAATTAAATGAGAAATAATTAACTGTAGATATATTAAATTTTGACTATCATCATCTGTAGTAGTGGCCTAGTCATCTACTGAAGTATTGATATTTTAAGAAAATTTGCTTGTTTCCTCAAATAATTCACTGTTGCTATGAACTTTTGACTTTAGTTTACTATTTTCTTTTATTTCATAAGATTTCAGTTCTTCCTCTACTGTATGATTAACATTAGAAGTATTTATTTTTATAAATTTTATTAAATATGAAGTATAGCATTGTAAGAGTTAATTTTAAAAATATAATTTTAAGAATTTCTCTTGGCAAGAGCAGTTTATTTATCTTTATCATTAGGGTATTCATAGAACACTTTTTAATTCATAAAGTGTGAATATTTCGATTTGTACTTTATTCTGTGACCAACCTCGAAAAAGTCCAAACCTGGGTCAGTATGATCTATGAAATTTAT
>ARYC01005290.1:0-17178 GCA_000711775.1 Oxytricha trifallax | reverse complement strand
TTTATTAAACTGGTTTAAATAAGTTATTAATCATGAGTTTAATAAAAATAATACTTAATATAGGTCTAAACTTTATTGCATTAATTTAAATGATCCAATCTGATAGTTTTAAATATATTGAATTTTATCAACTTTAACCTATATTTTAGTTTACATATTTAAATTATGTAGTCATTAAATTAACCCTTAAATTCAATCAATAATCTATACTATCATATATTTACTTATATTACAAGGTCACAAATTATAATCATAACTTCTCTAATCCATTTATTTAGAACTTTAAACCATGATTTAAAACAACATTACTCACATAATTTAAAGATTTAGATATAAATTAATAAAAATTAGAAGGATTATAAATAATCTTAATTAATTGGCATTCTTAAAGAAAGCTTGCAGGTGTAGAGTGAAAAACTTAAGTATGGTTACAATTTAGTAACATAAATGTTTAGCGAATAAAACTCATTTAACAAAGAAAGATTTTCAACCAAACAAAAGATGAAAAAATAGGCAATGGTTTCTGATTTCGAACCAGGTTTAAAATTTTCAATAATTATTTATTTTCTGCATATTTGTAAAGTTCTAAGTATATAATTGCATTTTCAATACCAAATTAGAGAAATTAATTTTTAATTTCAAATAAATAAATTATTGTAGAGTTCATTTTGTAATTCAAAAGAGAGATCTAATCTTGAATTTCAATATTAATATGAAAGCATTTAAAGTTCTTAAAGTTTCGACCAATTGGTATGATAGGAGCTGATCCAAGCCAATTCTGGTACTCCAATATTTGAAACCATAATAAATGGCAAATGGTTTTAAGTGGTAAATCCCGGATCAGAGAATCTCCTTAGAATAAGTCAGGCAAAAATTTTGAAGGACCACCAAACAAAAGTGTAGACTAGTTTTACATACTAATCTCGGATCCCCCCTCAGACAAGCCATACAATAAGTCTTAACTAAGAAGGTCTTTTATCGGAACAACTATAGTACTCAAAGAAATGACAATCATGGCAAGAAAATCAGTAGGACACATGAAGAAGAGCACAGGATTGTTAGACTACACAGGGTGTTCCTGCGTGTTCCCTACAAAAACACATATGGTAGCAGTCAGCATGAGCCCGATCACGGGAAGGGTTGTTGAAAGTATCAAAAAGTCAAATGAATATCTGATTGTATTATATTGTTGACATAAGCCCCAGTATTAATTCCGTAAAGCTTAAATAATAATAATAATAATAATAATAATAAAGGTTATATCATTTTTTAAATAAAGAAATAGGAGTAGTACTTGTGTTGCAAAAGGTTGGTTTAAACCGCATAATTCCCAAAAGATCACATTTATTATAGAAAATGGTAGAAATACTACAGAATAAATTGATAAAGTAATAATTGAGGTTTTCCCAATTATTTTTGGAAAGGGGACAGTTCTTGCAGAGGACTGAATAGGGTTTTCGCTCAGAAAAAAACACTTCAAAATAGAGAAAGACATTTAGAAATAGTGAAATTAAGAGAATTTGATATTGACTCAACGGTAAGGATTAATTCGTATCTTCTTTATTTATTTCAAAAGAGCTAAAATCTAAATAACTAAAGTTCTTAATAGTCAAGACAAGAAAACATTGAAGATGTTGAATTTGAATATAAAGTTTAGGAGTTTTAATTCTTCATAAGGACATTGCAGAATTTTGTAATCCTTTCTTAAAAATTAAGTAATAGTATGACTCAAAAATAATTCAGGAAATTATTTATGAAATATTGCTAAAATATAATTGATTTGGGGAAATTAATTAAAATTAAATATATAATAAATCAAAATCGTGGCAGTTAAAGTTTGCCAATTTGAACGATCTTGGGCTCATTCGATAGAGAATTTAAAATTAGCTGGATTTTCCTATTGGCGGTACTATTTTATCTCATCCCTGGAGCGAGTTAACTCGGCTTTAATTTAATGCCTCAAAATTCACTAAATTAAACCCTCCAATTAAAGTCAAGTTAACTCGCTCCATGGATGCGATAAAATAGTACCGCGATTAGTAAAATCCTGCTAATTTTAAATTCTCTGTTGAATGAGCCCAATTTCATCAAATTTGGCCTACTTAAACTGCCAATATTTCGATTTATATTAAATTTATTTTTAATTAATTTCCCCAAATCAATTATATTTTAGCAATAATATTCCTCATTTTTCTACACAGACAATTTATACAAAGTGACTTGCATAATAATATCATGCATAGATATATTTTCCCAATTCTAGGATTTATATGCTTGGCATTATGTAGAATTTTTAAGGCTAAGTCCCGAAATGGATTTAACTTTTTTAATAAATTTTTATAATTAGATTTTTTATACTAATTTATAAATCATTAATTTATACATAAATTTGTTTGTTTGTTTAAGTAACTGGAGTGCCTTGAATACTGGAAATGATTTTTAATTTTTGGCTATGAAAAGTTCTCAGAATACTATTTTTTTAAAATCAGGTTTATATTAATGCTAATGTGTAATTGGATTGAGGAAATTAATTAGTGGCAGTTAAATTTGTCAAAATCTAGACAATATAGTTTTTTTTCGATAGGAATTTAAAATTAACTTAACTTTAATATTACCTATACTAAAACTCAACTTAAAATCCAAGAAATCAAGTATGCAAACCCCAAGAAATTATAGTAGATTTTTTTTCTATGATGCGATAATAGTAGCGTCAATATTAATTTCCAGCTAATTTTTATTTTCCTATAGTTTAAATGCCATTATGTCTTGAATCAGAGAAAATTAACTGCTAATAATTTGTAACTTTAATTTTTTATTTAATTTCCCCTATTCAATTAATTTATAGCCATATTGCTAGTAATAATTGATCAAGGAAATATTTTATTAAAAGTTTAATGATTCATCTTATAAGGCATCTTCAAAATCATAATTCTATATTTTAATCTAATAAAACATAATCGAAAAATAAATTTTGACAAGTTACCAATGTCTTTGTATTAAAAAGAATATATTTTTATTGTAAATTTACTGGCTAATTATGATTTTAAATTGAATAAAAATAGTTTTATAATGGTAAATTATTTAATTTATTTTTCTTTCAATTAAATATTTTTAGCTATAATTATGAATAGTAAGTATTATTTTCAGACATTTAAAAAAAAAACTATTAAATGTATAAATTGTGTACTTAAATATCATTCCAAAATTCAGACATGTTAAATTGATATTTAAAATCTTCAATTGAATCTTATATCACTTTTTATAGCTCTTCTGCCTTAATATTGATTCATGTTTATTTGAGTTTTGTGACATCAGTTGATTGGAGATTAAAGGTACTAAATCATGTAATTATTTGGCTATACTATTTTGCTAGAATTAGCTTGAGTATTGGATTTGGTAAGTGATTTTTACAAGTTTTTTGGAGAATAAAAAATTAGCATCTAAGATTAAAACAGCTTTTTTTTATTTCAGAAATATTTTACCTATTTAAATGAAGGAGAATTGGAATATAAATTTCTATTATCCTTCCTTTTATTGATATACATACTAAAAGCATAAATACTTATTTAAATCTACTATAGATAAAATTCCTTCTCAGGTTTTCATCAGTGTAGCTTTGTAAATTGCATTATTTACAAAAGTACTTTAATTCAAATAAGCCCTGAGTTTCATTCTTAAGTCATATCACAAGAAAGTCAGTTAGGTAGGTTAATTTTAACTATAATTAAAGCTCGCTATTTTTGATTGTAATATATATGATATCTAAGATTTTAATACTAGGCTGAGCAAAATCTCAAGAAAATTATTAACTTTTTGCCTCAAGGAATAATAATATTTTACAGGGATATGTAAGGCATATCATTTGCCAATAAGTCAGCTTACAACATGATATGCTAGCAACCTTTGTATCAAACAAATTATGAAAGCTTCAACGGTGTTTTAACTACTTCTGAATAGAAAAATAATTAGGACTGCAACTTTTTGGGCAGTACTGAGATAGAATTCTTAAACGAAATTAGATCTATAACTGTTTAACAGCTGATTTAGATTCAAGGAAAAATTGAAAAGAGAAAGAATTCATAATTAATATTTCAATTTTAATTAAGGTCCCGACTCTAATCTAAACCACATAACTTTATTATATTTCATTTTTTAGGTTTAATTGTATAATGAGAGGTAAATAAAATTGTTTGCTACAATTAAATTAAAAAAGTAAAATATAATTTACTTTTTTCAAAGAAGATGTTTTATAAATTCATTTATTTAGAACTCCTTAATTGTTGCTAATTATTCTTTAATTTTCTTTAGAATCAAAAGTATTTTATTATTTAACCTAAAGCTGAAATAATTTAAGTTTTTAATGTTCTAATTTTTATAACAACTTGACAAGGATAATCTCTAAACAAAGTTACCAGAGCCTTTAAAAATGTATCTTGACTTTCAATCAATTTTAATCAACAAAGAAACGTAAAAATTGATTGTTATGTAGGACAACACAGAAGTAATTTAAAGGGAAAAGTCTCTTCTTTAAAACCAACTTTAAACAGTATTCTTCGCATCAGTCGCACATGATTTAAGATAGCCGCTTAACTCAATTTCAGCTTCTAACTAAATTCCTATAGATAATGTAAACCTTAACTCAAACATGCACAAAATAGCTTTATAGTAATAGAGCAGCATAGACTTCTTAATGAATTTGGTTGAAGATATTATCGATTTTTCAACTCTGCAATTTAACACTTTTAATCTTGACTTTTCTTGGTTTTTCCCTTAAAAACTTGCTGCTGAAGTATTTTAAATGTCTTAATTTCAAGCTAAAATGAAAGGCATTGAACTCTTAATTGAAAATTAAATTGAGGAAAACGATCAAATATATGCTGATAAACGAAGGCTTAAGTAAGTCCTCTTAAACTTAACAACATATGCTTTGAAATTTGCTTCAAAAGGTTATGTAAATGTAGTAAAGAAAATTGAAGTAGAAGAATTACAAGATTTGGATTGCGGAAAATTTGAAGATTTAAATGATGAAATATTTGATGAGGACCTTGCAAACACCTTAGGTACACCTTCAATTATATTTTAAGATATACTTCCAATGGCTCAGAAAATCCTAAAAGTGCATGTTGAAGATACAGGGATAGGAATAAGTGAGTCTCATTTGAATAAACTGTTTAAAGTTTTTGGAAAGCTTAAGGCTTAAGCTCACCTTAATTAGCAAGGCATTGGGCTAGGGTTAACTATCTGCAAGAAAATCTGTGAGTTTATGGGAGGAGGTATAACAGCTGAATCCTCAGCAAATCAAGGCACTATATTTTCTTTTAATGTGAACCTTGATTATGTTAGAAAACAAATACACCTTCTGAAACCTATAAATGAAAACCTAGATAATGATAGTATGGACAAGATTAATCTGTCAATTTTCAATCATATCGAAAAGTATAACTCAGACAACTAAAAGTAAAGTCCGTTTATAATATTTAGTAATTTAGATGTCACCAAATTTAATACTAAGTTAATAGAATATCATATTTTTTTTAAAAAAATTTTATTTCTAGAACCAATATTTTCGAACAGCTTTAAAATAAAGTATATCATTTGTAATAATATTTTATTAAATAATTTAATTATCTATTTTTACATAGTTTTTTCCTCCTTTGTAAACGACTTCATCTAAATTATTGTTTCTTAAATTAACTTTAATTATACCACAAGAACGGATAACATCATTCTTTAAGAAAACTCTCTCATGCAACTTGAAGATGTATCAAAGTTCTTGGATAAGCGAAAACATTATTAATCTTCAAGTAGCATTTTTGGGAGCTTTTAGAATTTAAGGAATGCAAAAGAGCTCAATAAAATTTTGATTGTTGATGATTCTTCTTTCAATGTACAAAATTTATAGTCACTGCCTATTTAATAAATTTATTTACAAAAATTAGTTGACTTTAAGTTTATTTAAATGAATGTGATGGCTCTTAAATTGCTTAAGGAACAGCTATTCTGTAAATAAAACATGAAGATGCCTGCTGTAGGTATAGTAATTGTTTCAATATGATTTCATTTTAAATTATAGGCTAATGATGGAGAAAAGGATTTTAGTTACTTCAATAAAATCTTAGCTCCCCCTACAATTTTAAAATAATTTTTTTCCATTAATTTATTACTTTTATATTTATTAATTAAAAATTTAGTGTTTGTAGACTAATTGATGCCAAGATTAAATGGCTTAAAACTTATGATTAAACTGAAAGATGATATTTTATTAGGCCAACTGAGGCAATATAAAAAGACTGTATTTATATTTAGTACAGCGAACAAAATCATTGATAATTCTTTTAAAGAAGCAGGATTTGCTGATTATTGTAAGTTACGCTCAAATTCTCAAAATTATTTATTATTTTCTCTAACTATTGTTTTAATTCATTTTAATTTGTGAATTAAAATGAAATTAATTTATTGTAAATTATTTATATTAAATTTTTGTTAAATTTTTCCTACTTTGCCCTCAATTTTTTTAAAATAACGAATTAAAAATGTATCTATAAACAATTTTGCTTTAATGACTTTGTCTCATCTGCCAAAAGAGAAAAACCCAATCTTATATTAATAAGTTAAATAAACATACTCAGCTTCTTTGAAAAATTTAGAAATTATTTTGAATTTGAAAACTAAGAAAAATTGAGGAATCTACAGTAGTCACCTTATTTTTAATTTAAAGTGTTTAAATGGCATCCATAATTACATTTATTTTAATATTTAATAATTTAAGTTATTTCCCTAAATTAAAACATAATTTTTCAAACTAGCAAACTTAATATTAATTGAGCTTTATTCAAAACCCCAAAACCCCTTAGTGAGGTTTATAAGTGCTTTGATTTGTAGGGTATAGTTGGGGTCTTATTGGGGTTAGTAGAGAAAACGCAGGTTTTTTATGAATTTAATGAATATTTAATGAGTATTACTGTACTTAATTCAAACAAATTTTATCTGCTTATCTTTGTGATACCTCTTGAATTTAGCAGTCTGTAGTTGTTCTAGTATATCATCCAATGATTATCGTGGATATGCTGGAGCTTTTACAATGACCATCTCAACTATCTTCTTAATTTCATTGCATATTTCATTTTGCTTAATATGTTTAGCAGCCAAAATTATTGATTATTTCTCATGTTTTGTTCCAAAGTATGACATACTTTCCATATCGCACTCTAAGATAATTGCAGCTACCGCCCAAACATCCCATTATACAGAGCCATTTGTCCATTTCTCTCTTATAGGGAAGTATCCTGGAGTGCCTAAAACCTTAGCTAAAGTCACTATCTCTTGTCTTATTGCTCTGTTGAAATCTATGACTACTACTTCTAAAGGGCAGAGATTTAGCATTACATTTTCTGGCTTCAAATCTCTATGACCATACCCTAGATCATGGAGCTCTTTCACACCCTTAGTCATATCTGTGAGTATCTCATTCAAATCATCAGGATATCTATTATGGTAGCGATACTCTCTTAGAGTCATTTCAAACTTCTTGAGTCTCAATGCAATAAAACCATGACCAAGTATAACTCCGTCGAGCTTAGCTAAGTTCTTGCATTATCTTTTTTAAGCTTCTCTCAGTACTATGTATTCATTTGCAAACTCATTTTAATATTGCTCTTTCTTAATGAGATACTTGAATGGATATACCTTGTATGCGAATTCATCAACAACTATAAGTTTTACCTTGTTAGGTACGCAATATTCAAGTAGTTTTCAATACAGCTGCTTATGTCGACTGCATTTAATGCAGGTATATACATTGCTCTCTCTTATAAGCATGCAATATATATACCATTTGCTGGTTGGTTCATTGACTCAAACCGCTTCTATCTCTTAAGTCTCTCCTACTGTTCTGTTTGTGAATCAAGAGAGTTATTTTTTCTTTTAGCAGGTTCAAGCTTTTAAGTTTCCTCATCTTTAATCAGGAATTCGCTTAGATGATGCTTTTGCATATGTCTCTTTACTTTAGCTGAGTGCGTATAAGACTTCATGCAGGTAGTGCATTAGTATCTACCATCTACTTTATTATGCTTGAAGTAGATCTTAGCTCTACCAGTGTGTTCCTCTTTGATGTGTCTCTTCAAGCTTGACTCAGTTGAGAAGAAATTTTAGCAGTCTTCACATTAAAAGGTTTTAATTTTTTCTATTGGTTGCTGTTCCTTATCTTCCTCAACCAATTCAACTTATGTTTAAACTCCCATCTCAGCACTCTACTTCTTGTTTTAAACTTAAATTTTAAAGACCTCAGCTTCAAACTCTAGAGCTCTTAGCTCTACCTCCTTTTCAATATAAATTACTTCTGGTTTCTTGGAGGAGCTAAAGTTGAGCAATGATTAACCTGTTCCAAGAGAAACTGGCTTACGATTTAAGTTAGCCGCCATGTTTAAATTCAATTTAAATTTCTATTATTAATAAGTAAAAACCTCACTGGCTATATTAACTTTGTATAGGAGCTGGCACTGCAATAGCAATGGTTGATTCTTAGGTGTTAGACATCATATTTATACTTAGTTTATAACTATAAATTTTCTAATTTTATGCTTAATATTTTTAATTTTGGTACCAACTGAGAATAAATTCAGGTTGGTACTGGTACCAATTAGGTTTTGAACTATTTGGAACTTTTCCATTAAAACCTCATTAGTTAAAAACTAGGTACTAATTATTTTGGTACTATTAAATTGTACCAATTAAATTTAAACGAATTTAGTACCGGTACTAATCAAATTTAAACAAATTTAGTACTAATTTAATGGAACTAAATGATAAAAATGGAGCTCCATCTCTGAAGTTTGTTACAGCTTCTGCCAGCTTTCTCCACGTATCTTACCAGGTTGACCTTCTGTAAGATGCCCATATTTAATACTTAGATTTTTAACAGTAGGATCCAGAACTCTATATATTAAAATTTGAAATTCAATAACAAGAGTAGGAACAAGGATGGAATCTATAAGTACTGCAATGAAGAGGGTTGAAGCTTAAGAAATGATCTCAAGATTTAGAAGCAAGGAAGATCTTTATCGATACCTCACTTAGCATGGTAAGCATGTGACATATACTTAATCATATGCTATAGTGGGTTTATTCCTTCCAACGATGGAAGGTACCAAAATTTCATTCTTAAAAGCTATACTCTGCGATGAGAAGAAAGCCTTCAAAAACAGTGAAATAAAGTTGATAGATATACCAAACTACCCAGAGATTTCAGTTACTAATCTCTACGAGGATGTTATGAAAGATGAAGAGTTGGTAGTTTATCTTCCTACCAAGAAACAACTCTCTAACAAGCTTCCCGAAAGGAGCTTCTTTTTTGGAGTTCTTGGCACTTTAAGAGCGAGTTCTCTCAGAGAGATCATTGAAGAAGCTCACAAAAAACGCTACTCTATTTCTCCTGAAGATTAAAAGAAGCAAGGCATACTAATAAGCGAGACCTGGCTCGCTGAGCTTAAGAAGCACCCATTCCTCTCTAGTAATCTTTGCTTCATAACTTTGTAGGGAAACCTGGAACTGGTATATTCCTAATGAAAGAGCATGCGAAGGTTCACAGAGAGAGAAAGTCATAGACTATTTATGAAGTGAGCAAGAGACTTTATAACGATGTCTAAAAGCTAGAAGAAATGAACATAGATGCAGGAGCTGGCACGAAGAGAAGAAATATGGGTCCAAGCAAGCCTTAAGAAGAGGAGAAGAAAGAGAAGCTAAACCCCTTTATGGGCCAATTTAATATGTGAATATATTCATTCGTTTAAATCTAAAACTTATTTATAAACATTCATTCTTCCTTCTCTCGCACAAACTGTTGTCTTATCTACGCTTACTCTCTACAGCTGCTTTGAATCAAGTCTACTGTATCGATAGGCAAGTCATGCATAGATGATACAGCAGCAGCTTCTTGTATTGAGTCTTGATTTAACTCCAGTAGAATTCTATTCCATTAAATTAAGGACTATAAGGAACGTTATAAACTGGAGTTATGTTTAGGTCTTCATAAGCTTTCTTAGACTCCTTAGTCTTATGAACTGAAAGGTTATCAGCAAACAGGATGATCTCTTGGTTGCTATACTTCTCTCTGAGCTTATGTAGGAACTCTATATACTACTCTCGCTTAATAGAGCGAGGGTGAATCACATAACTCTCTAAGCCTGAATCTTCACTTATACTAGCTAAAATTGCATGGGTCACTACCTTTACTTTTTAGTCATAAACTTCTATATTATCATACTTCTTATACCTTGACTTATTAATAAAAGTGTTGAAAGTAAACACAGCTTCATCTGCATGTATGAACTTGATGTTGTTATCAATAGCTCTCTGCATTTAATCATATATATAGTTTTAATTATTACTATAAAATGGCACTGTAAAATCAATTACTCTCTTCACTCTGTTGACAGTCTTGAAAGTAATGCCATTTCTTCTATAAATGTTGGCTATAGTCTAAGGAGAGATGCGCATATCAGGAAACTTGCGATGAGACATTACAGCTCGCTAGTCTAGAGGAAAGTGTGCCCAATACTTTAAAGTCTTAGAGTCACAGAGGTATTCAATATGATGCTGTGAGAACTTTTATTTTCTAGCAGGATGCTTTCAAGTACCAGAATTAAAATGCTAAACAGCTATGCAGTGATATCTAACAGTAGAGGCACTCTTGTGTAAGAGCTTTGCAATAGCTGCATAATTCAATACTGGTTTGACTTAATCTATATTAATACTCGTACCATACCTAAGCTGAAGCAGTAAATCTAAATATTTCTCATTATAAATCGACCCTAAATTTCGCTAATTTCTATTTCTCATTTTGTAAATTGGCCTAATTTCTCTACTAACCCCAATAAGACCCCAACTATACCCTACAAATCAAAGCACTTATAAACCTCACTAAGGGGTTTTGGGGTTTTGATTGTGTAGTGGAGAAACCAATTAACTTTTAAAAACTGGAAAAAAATTTACTCAAACAAATTCAAAGATTAAGATTTTGTGACTAAAAACTGAATTTAATTATAACTTACCTTTTATTGATTCATATATCCTACTGTCAAATTAATTAATAAAACAAATCTTAATATGATAAATTATTAAAAGAGGATAACAATGTGAATGTCAAGATCATTATAAATAAAAAGATAAAATATTATTTTAAACAATATTAATAACGCTGAGTTATCTTATAACTACGAGTATTTGGGTAACTCTGGAAGACTAGTCATCACACCCTAGACTGACAGATGTTACAGAACTCTTTGTGGAGCCTTGAATCTTAACTATGGTGGTGCTCCAGAGGGTCCAGCTGGTACTGGTAAAACTGAGACTGTCAAGGATCTTTCAAAGGCTCTCGCTAGACAATAAATATAAACAAATTAAATAAAAAGACCGCCATTTAATAAATTAATAGGAAATGTATTGTTTTCAACTGTTCAGATGGTCTTAATTATCTTTAAATGGCTAAATTTTTCAAAGGTCTCGCATCATGCGGTGCTTGGAGTTGCTTCGACGAGTTCAATCGTATTGAACTAGAAGTGTTGTCTGTCATTGCTCAACAACTCCACACTATTCAGCATGCTATTGATAAGAAGCAAGAGAAGTTCGACTTCGAGGGTTCAGTAATCCCTCTAAAATTCACATGCAACTGTTTCATTACAATGAACCCTGGTTATGCTGGAAGATTCGAGCTGCCAGACAATTTGAAAGCTTTTTTCAGATCAGTGGCAATGATGGTCCCTGATTGTGCTATGATAGCAGAAATCTCGCTTTATTCTTATGGTTTTACTGACGCTAAAAATTTGTCTAACAAAATTGTTACGACTTACAAGCTCTGTTCTGAACAATTGTCATCACAGGATCATTATGATTATGGTATGAGAGCTGTAAAATCCGTTTTTTAACTGCTGCTGGTAATCTTAAGAGAAAGTTCATTGATGTGGATGAGAGCATTATATTCAAGAATTAAATTATAATGCAATGATAAATGTATTACATCTTTGATTGTTATGCTTAGAGCCATTAATGATGTTAACTTGGCTAAGTTCTTACCTCATGATTTGCCACTCTTCAGAAATATTACCTCAGATTTGTTCCCAGGTGTAGTCCTTCCTGAGTCAGATTACACAGATATGATTTCCTGCATTAAAAACTAAATGAAATTAATGAATCTTCAAGATGAACCATACTTTATTGACAAGATTATTCAGCTTTACGAAATTATAGTCGTCAGACATGGTTTAATCGTGGTTGGAAATCCTTTTGCAGGAAAAATAAGTGCTATTAAAGTACTTGCTGGAGCTCTTACTGAGTTAAATTAGAAAGGACTTATTGGAGAAATGAAGACTCATGTTTGTTACATAAACCCTAAATCAATCACAATGGTCAACTTTATGGTAACTTTGATGATGTTTATCATGATTGATCTGATGGTGTTCTTGCCGTTTGGTATAGAGTTTTAGCAGCCCAAATGGACAAAAAGGATAGGAGATGAAGAAAATAATATTCAATATCTCATTAATTATACTTATTTAAATTATTGATGGTTGGTATTTGATGGACCTGTTGATGCTATTTGGATTGAAAATATGAACACAGTACTAGATGACAACAAAAAGCTTTGCCTTATGAGTGTTGAAATCATTTAAATCTCAGATAACATGAATATGATTTTCGAGCCGATGGATCTTGTGTCGCATCACCTTCTTCTGTTTCACGCTGTGGTATGGTTTATATGGAGCTACATCAAATGGGTTGGAGACCTCTCCTAAACTCTTGGAAAAATAAACTTCCTACTTGCTTCGGTGATGAGCACTTGAAAGTCATTTAGGAGTTAGCTGATGTAATCATTTACCCTGCTTAGACTTCATTAGAAATGAGAGCTCTGAAACTACTCCAACATAAGATCAAAATGTTGTTTAAAGTTTATTGAGAATCTGGAGATCTTAGTTAGCTGTGTTCGACAATGAACACTTCATAACCACACCTGACAAGAAAGCTGTTCACTCTGTATAAAAATTTTCAATTAAATATACATTCAAATTTTAACTATAATTGAATCATGCTTCGTTTTCTCTTCAGTGTGGTCACTTTGCTGTACAATTAATACTGAGTATAGAAGACCATTCGATCAACAATTTAAAAAGATTTGTAATGGTGAATTAGATTTTGGAAAGAAACTCTAGAAAAAAATTCTCCCCACAACATTTGACAGAGGCACTATTTATGAATATGTTTATTTTCCAGAGAAAAATGAATGGAAACACTCGATGGATCTTGTAAACAAGGAGCAACTCGACAACTTTCCCAATAATACTCAAGTTTAAGATATTATTGTAACCAAAATTGACACTGTTAGATATAGCTTCTTGCAAGAGAACTTTACTAATCATGAAATCTAATCACTCTTTGTTTGGCCAACTGGTACAGGTAAATTTGCTTACTTAATGAATCAAAACCCCAAAACCCCTTAGTGAGGTTTATAAGTGCTTTGATTTGTAGGGTATAGTTGGGTCTTATTGGGGTTAGTAGAGAAAACGCAGGTTTATATGAATTTAATGAATATTTAAAGAGTATTAGTGTACTTAATTCAAACAAATTTTATCTGCTTATCTTTGTGATACCTCATAAATCTAGCAGTCTGTAGTTGTTTTAGTATATCATCTAATGATTGTCTTGGATATGCTGGAGCTTTTACGATTACCATCTCAAACTATCTTCTTAATTTCATTGCATATTTCATCTTGTTTAATATGTTTAGCAGCCAAACTTATTGATTATTTCTCATGTTTTGTTCCAAAGTATGACATACTTTCCATATCGCACTCTAAGATAATTTGCAGCTACCGCCCAAACATCCCATTATACAGAGCCATTTGTCCATTTCTCTCTTATAGGGAAGTATCCTGGAGTGACTAAAACCTTAGCTAAAGTCACTATCTCTTGTCTTATTGCTCTGTTGAAATCTATGACTACAACTTCTAAAGGGCAGAGATTTAGCATTACATTTTCTGGCTTCAAATCTCTATGAACATACCCTAGATCATGGAGCTCCTTCACACCCTTAGTCATATCTGTGAGTATCTCATTCAAATCATAAAGGATATCTATTATGGTAGAGATACTCTCTTAGAGTCATTTCAAACTTCTTAAGTCTCAAAGCTATAAAACCATGACCAAGTATAACTCCGTCGAGCTTAGCTAAGTTCTTGCATTATCTTTTCTAAGTCTCTCTCAGTACTATGTATTCATTTGCAAACTCATTTTAATATTGCTCGTTCTTAATGAGATACTTGAATGGATATACCTTGTATGCGAATTCATCAACAACAATAAGTTTTACCTTGTTAGGTACGTCAATATTCAAATAGTTTTCAATACAGCTGCTTATGTCGACTGCATTTAATGCAGGTATATACATTGCTCTCTCTTATAAGCATGCAATATACATACCATTTGGTCGTTGGTTCATTGACTCCAACCGCTTCTATCTCTTAAGTCTCTCCTACTGTTCTTTTTGTGACTCAAGAGAGTTATTTTTTCTTTTAGCAGGTACAAGCTTTAAGTTTCCTCATCTTTAATCAGGAATTCGCTTAAATGATGCTTTTGCATAAGTCTCTTTACTTTAGCTGAGTGAGTATAAGACTTCATGCAGGTAGTGCATTAATATCAACCATCTACTTTATCATGCTTGAAGTAGATCTTAGCTCTACCAGAGTGTGCCTCTTTGATGTGTCTCTTCAAGCTAGACTCAGTTGAGAAGAAATTTTAGCAGTCTCACATTAAAATGTTTAAATTTTTTCAATTGGTTGCTGTTCCTAATCTTCCTCAACCAATTCAACTTATGTTTAAACTCCCATCTCAGCACTCTACTTCTTGTTTTAAACTTAAATTTTAAAGACCTCAGCTTCAAACTCTAGAGCTCTTAGCTCTACCTCCTTTTCAATATATATTACTTCTGGTTTCTTGGAGGAGCAAAAGTTGAGCAATGATTAACCTGTTCCAAGAGAAACTATCTTACAATTTAAGTTAGCCGCCATGTTTAAATTCAAATTTAAATTTCTATTATTTATAAGTCAAAACCTCACTGGCTATACTAACTTTGTATAGGAGCTGGCACTGCAACAACAATGATAGATTCTTAGGTGTTAGACACCATATTTATACTTAGTTTATAACTATAAATTTTCTAATTTTATTCTTAATATTTTTAATTTTTGTACCAACTGAGAATAAATTCAGGTTAGTACTGGTACCAATTAGGTTTTGAACCATTTTGGAACTTTTCCATTAAAACCTCATTAGTTTAAAACTAGGTACTAATTAAGTTTTGGTACTATTAAATTGGTACCAATTAAAATAAAAAGGAATTAGTACCATTACTAATTAAATTTAAACAAATTTAGACTAATTTAATGGAACTAAATTGATAAAAATGGAACTCAATCTCTGCAGTTTGTTACAGCTTCTGCAAACTTTCTCCACGTATCTTTGCAGGGTTGACCTCCTATAAGATGCCCATTTTTAATAGTAAGATTTTAAACAATAGGATCCAGAAGTCTATAAGTTATAATTTGAAATTCATTAATAGGAAGAGGAACAAAGATGGAATCATTCAATGATCAAATGAAAAGAGTCGAGGCTCAAGAAATGAGATCAAGATTCAGAAGTAGGGAAGATCTCTATCGATACCTAACTTTACAAGGTAAAATAACTTGATGACTATTAACATATTATACAGTTGGTTTACCTTCCAACGATGGAAGGTACCAAAATTTCATTCTTGAAAGCAATACTTTGTGAGGAGAAGAAAGCTTTTAAAAATAAAGAGATTAAACTAATAGAAATTCCCAACTACCCTGAGATTTCAGTCACAAATCTTTATGAGGATGGCATGTAAGATGAGGAAGTTGTAGTTTACCTTCCTACCAAGAAACAACTCTCTAATAAACTACCAGAGAGGAACTTTTTCTTTGGTCTTCTTGGTACAATAAAAGAGGAGTATCTCAGAGAAATAATTGAAGAAGCACATTAGAAACGATATTCTATCTCTCCTGAAGACTAGAAAAAGCAAGGCATTCTAATAGGCTCAGCTTGGCTAGAGGAACTTAAGAAGCATCCTTAACTTTCAAGTAAGCTTTGACATATAACTTTGTAGGAAAATTTGGCACTGGCATATATCTTATGAAAGAGCATGCAAAGGTTCACAGAGAAAGAAAGTCATAGACTATTTATGAGTTGAGTAAGAGGCTTTATAAAGATGTCTAAAAACCAGATGAAATGATCATAGATGCAGGAGCTGGCACTAAGAGAAGAAATATGGGCCCAAGCAAGCCATAAGAAGAGGGGAAGAAAGAGAAGCCAAACCCCCTTATGGGTCAGTTTAATATGTGAACTTATTCATTCATTTAAATCTAAAACTTATTTATAAACATTCATTCTTCCCTCTCTCGCACAGACTGTTGTTTTATCTACGCTCACTCTCTTACAGCTGCTTTGAATTAAGTCTACTGTATCGATGGGCAAGTCATGCATAAAATGATACAGCAGCAGCTTCTTGTAGAGAGTCTTGATTTAACTCCAGTAGAATTCAATTCCATTAAACTGTGGGCTGTAGGGAACGTTGTATACAGGAGTTATGTTTAACTCTTCATAAGCTTTCTTAGACTCCTTAGTCTTATGAACTGAGAGGTTTTCAACAAACAGGATGATCTCTTGGTTACTATACTTCTCTCTGAGCTTATGTAGGAAACTCTATATACTACTCTCGCTTAATAGAGCGAGGGTGAATATCATAACTCTCTAGGCCTGAATCTTCACCTATACCAGCTAAAATTGCATGGGTGACTACCTTCACTTTTTAATCATAGACTTCTATATTATCATACTTCTTATACCAAGACTTATTAATAAAGGTGTTGAAAGTGAATACAGCTTCATCAGCGTGTATGAACTTGATGTTATTAGTAATAGCTCTCTGCATTTAATCATATATATAGTTTAAAATTATTACTATAAAATGGCACTGTAAAATCAATCACTCTCTTCACTCTGTTGACTTTCTTGAAAGTAATACCATTTCTTCTATAAATGCTGGCTATAGTCTAAGGAGAGATACGCATGTCGGGAAACCTGCGATGAAACATCACAGCTCGCTAGTCT
>ARYC01005289.1:0-13865 GCA_000711775.1 Oxytricha trifallax | reverse complement strand
CAATTTTCAATGAAGCCAAGACTCGAAAAGCACTCAATAGACTCATGGCGGGTCAGCTATTTCTTGCAAGCCTACTTTTTTCACCTTTATATGTTGGTATTAACATAAGCAATGCATTTGAACTGGTTTGCGGGCTGTAGCTCTTTAAATCCACTGGATAAGTGAAGGAGAGAGGATTTTCTTATAGTAAATTTGAAGAATCCAGTGGTATTTTTTAATAATCCACCTATTAAATTAAAAAATCCAGTATATAATACTATAATCAAAATTTAAAAATACCATGAATCCAGCCCAAGAGCGGGATCAGCTTGCTGAGTCTTTTCCCCTATAGATTGAAGAACGAAGCCCTGGTAAGCTTTTTTCCTTTACTAAGCACCTATATTAGAGTTAAGGAATGATAATTCAAATGAATGGTTAGCTCAACTTCTTGAGCAAGGTGATCGGATTTTTGAAAATCTTGAAGCCAAGGCTAATATTGATGAGGGCGGCAAAGTGAAGGGCATTAAAGCTGAGTACAAGGGAGCCCAAGATAGCGTCAAAATCAATAGAGCAAAGGAATTCCTACATTTAAACAACTATGATTTGAGTCTCCTGTTGTAGCAGGAAGATTTCAAAGGCTATTAAAAGACATGGGATTTTAAGAACGTTGTGAGAAAGTTTATAAACAATAACAAAAGCAAGAAAGCCAAGAACATCAGTGATACCAAGTCACTGGTCTCTGAAAATCTTAACCACTCCCTCTCAAACGAGGAAATGAAGGTGAGTGAGTTCCAGACTACTGTGAGCTTAGCAAGTGAATCAATGCAAGCTCCAAGACCCTTACCTTAGCTGGTTATTAACTATGGCTCAATCATTGGCTATGAGATGTTGGTCAAGCACTTTGAAAGTTTCAAATAATCAAATTATTAATAAAAGGAACAGATCCTTCAAGATATAATAGCCCGCAACACCCAATCACTCTTTTCGTTCCTTTAGCACTTTGAGATGGCAAATGAACCCTAAGTGAACCAAGGGCTCTTCTATTTAATTACAGAGTTAATCTCAAGTAACTAAAAGCTAGACTAAGACTCCAAGGCTCGTATCTTCTTGGCTGCCCTCAGTTACTATACAGGGGAAAAATATCAACCAGAAGAGAACTTAATATAAGAAGCAATTCTCTTACTCATAAGGTCACCCAATGCGAGACAAGCTATAGGCTTAGCCAACTTGGTCTTTATTACTGAGGCAACATGTCTAAGTAAGCAGCTTGCTATAGTCTAGAAGCTAAAACGACTCTAATCCAGGCATCATTCAGCTTTTGGCTTAAACATGGCACTACTTTTCAATTGACCCTTAGGTCATCAAACTAATACCAAATTCCTTCTTTATAATGAACGTGCCTTTTATTATCTTGCTTAAGCAAGACTGTGGATTGAACCTTAGAAGAGACATTCCTGTAGAGTATACAGAGTACTTTGTAAGAATATGTGCCTTATGCTCTGCCCCTTACTTAGAGTCTTTAAAAGACTACATATCTTCAACAAGGGCAACCTTCTTATAAAAGCAAGAAGTCATCGACAAAGTCTCAATGGTGCATTTTATGAAATGCCTTGCTTCAAGACTGCAAAGCAGAGATCAATAATGGGTAGGGAAGATTGAACAAATCAGAAAGTATAGTAGTTGATTGTGAATGCGCAAGTCGAGAAAAATGTATAGTTGTAAGGGTGTATCCCTGACTCGCGATACCTACTCCCATCCCCCGCCGCCCCTAGCCCATCCCCTACCCACACGCCCATACCTACCCACCCCCTTACCCCCCCTTAAAATACCCCATTTCATATCAAATTCCTTATCTTCAAGGTCTAAATCGATCTCCTTCATGTCATCTCGACATCAAAGACCCTATTTTATATATGAAATAGGATATAATATCAAATTGCTTTATTTCCATAATTGAAAACTTTTTCTTTAATATTTTTTTTTACTTATAGTAAGATATTTAAATACTATGGTAGGAAAAAAATTTTATAAAATTTTTTATCCCTTAAATCAACTCCATCCGACATAACTCGAAGAAATAGTATGATTAATTTTTTATGTTTTTTATTTTCTTTATTTATAAAGAATAATGGACAAATAGATATTTTAAATAAGAAAATAAAAAACATAAAAATTAATCATACTATTTCTTCGAGTTATGTCGGATGGAGTTGATTTAAGGGATAAAAAATTTTATAAAATTTTTTCCTACCATAGTATAGAAATATCTTACTATAAGTAAAAAAAAATATTAAAGAGAAAGTTTTTCATTTATGGAAATAAGCAATTTGATATTATACCCTATTTTATCTATAAAATTGGGTCTTTGATTTCGAGAAGTCATGAAGGAGATCGATTTAGACCCTCTAGATAAAAATATTTGATATGAAATGGGGTATTTTATGGGGGGTAGGGTACGGGGTGGGGTAGGGGTATGGGTGTGGGGTAGGGGGTGGGGTAGGGGGTGGCGTAGGGTACTCGGTGGAACAGTTAAGCATTCACACTATTGACAACTGTCTAAACTGTAACTTCTCTGACCTTGATAGAATAATGCAATTGCCAAGGACTATGGAAGCCTTCTCTGAAAAGGCTGTAAATGACCTTCTTTAGCTATTCAATAATGAGAACTTATAAAACCAAGTAGCATCCAGATTCAATAGCAGGTCTCCAAAGAAACTCTTAAGAGTAAGTGCCAAATTAGAAACTTTGGAGTAAAATTTAGGCTTCAAATTCTACTGCTCTCAGGTCTTATGTTTAAACTATATCTGTGACAACCTTAAGAGCAATCACTTCATTCATTTTGGTATTGGCAATGGGAAGACCCTAATATGCATTGCTTTAGCAATCCTTATTGCTCTTAAAACTTAAATATCAGTCTTTATACTCAGCAAGAATGAGCACTTAGTGCAAAGAGACTTCAAACGATACTAGAGAGTCATTAAAGCAATATAGCTTAATTGCAATCTAAACTTCTTTGCCAAAGATACTGGCATCTATTTCTACACTTAGCCCTAATTAAAGAAGATGCAAAAGAACAGCAAGGCTGTGAGTGTATGGTAGCAAAGCTACGTATTAGTGGACGAGTACGACTGGATTATGTTTGATGGCTCTGTTGATACTATAATCAACTCTCTTGAGTACTTTCGGCAAGCTCATAAAGTGATAGGATTTTCTGGAAGCAATCTCTCTTTTACTGAAGAGGACTGTTTAAAGCTAGCTTTTCAAGCTACACCTGTAGTATTTCCCACTCTTGATAAACTCTAGGGAAATAGAAAGACTCAATACCCGGATGTTTTTGTGAGCACTAATTAGAGTGATTACTTGGCTAAGATCAAAGAAATTATATTAGAGCAGCTAAGCCACTCCCCAGTTCTAATAGTGGCTTCAACTAACTATAATGCAATAGAGATAGGCCTTTTGAGATCGGGCTACGACTTCACAAGTTTAAGCAGAGGTCAAGCCGCCAATATTGAATCCATGATTGAAGGCAGATACTTAATGAAGAATGCGAAAAAGGAATATGGAATATACTTGCTGAATGAAGCTCATGGAAGAGGGACTGACATTCAGACGATGATGAAATCAACTAGAACGGAGGTCTTACCTCATTATCGCAGATGTCTTCTCTAAAAGGTCTGAAGAGCAGATTATAGGAAGAATTGGAAGACTTAATACTAAGGGCAGATGGCAAGGAGTTTTGTATAGACTTAACTCCAAAGATAGTGCTGAGTAGCTTCTTTACGTAGAGTAGAATGAGATCGACCTTATATTAGACATAAAGTTCAATGAAGTATAATTTAATTTTTAAGACAAATAAGAAGCTATTGATATGGTTATTATTGATCAAGCAAAGGAGCCCGAAGTTCCTTCTGAATTGATTATAGCCATCGATCATTAAGTTGCAGTTGTAAAGGCTATAGTGGAGAAGATAGTCGAAAAAGTAGAAAGTTCTTTCATAGGAGCCAAAGGATATCGAGGAAGCAAGGAAGGCCTCTGAAGAGGAAATGAAAACTGAAGCTGTGGCTGAAGAGCCAGACACTCAAAGTAAATTAGGGTTCTATTAACCTTCTATCATAGAATTCATTGTAGAGAAGATGAGTCAGAACCCTGTGTTCTAAGACAAGCCTATTAGTGAAGTTGAGAAGATCTTCAAAAACGGCGTGAGGCGCCAATATGAGGAGATCACTTAAGAGCCAGGCAGAGAAAGATCGAAGACAAGGAAGGAAAGAAATAGACTAATAAGAGAAGTAGGAAGGCTTATGAGAAGGCAGAGCAGATTAAGGACTTAGTTGAAAAGTGAGTTATACTTGTAAGGAGGAGTTGCAGTGACAAGTCTTTTAGTGAAACTTACAAGGAGCATGAAGAGGTCGAAGAAAGTATGGAAGCCTGGTTGAAGAAGGCTTCATATTAAAAGAGGAACTTGAAAAGTGATATAGATCATAGGAACCCCTAAAGAGAGGGGTTAAAAAGAAGATGATTTTAAAGCTTAATTTCTAAAAGAATTCACCATATTCTAACTCTTTCTATTAGTAGTGTTCAGAGAATGGATGAGAATAGAGACCAGCAGAAGTCAAAGGCTGAAGTTCTGCACCTGCCCTTCCAGATTCTGAGAGCTGAAGTCTTGATAACTTGCTCCTTCATTTTGCGTAAGTCAAGTACTTCACTTTCCAAGTTATCATGCTCTTGCTTCAGCCTCTTAGTTTCTTATAGAAAGAGCTGTCTGTCTGACTTCAAGGCTGTCTCATAATCTTTCGCCTCTTCAATTTCATCTCTTGTTCTCTTTCTTTTAGATGAGTCCTTCATGAGATTCACTGCTTTGCCTCTCTCGGCTACAAAGGAAATGTAAAGAGAGTAAACTTACTGCTGAAGCTGAGGCATCTAGAGAGTGCGTCAACAAATTCAGGTCTCATTTCAATGACTAGGTCTCTGCTTTGCTCAAGTCTTTCTTTCCGTTAAAGCATTGCATCGTGAATCATGTTGGTGACACGTCGGTGTCTAAGGTATAGAGCAAATCACAGATCCATTGCCTGTCTAAGTGGACCCAGTCTCGCTCATCAGGGAGAAAGTTGAGTAGTCTGGGGATGTCTCTCGCATAATCGAGGAAGTCCTGGACTGTAAGTCCCTCTATGTGAGGCACTGCGGACACTTTGACGTCTTCTCTTCTGATGTACTATGAAGACGGTTACAATTAAGGAGAGATGCTTACCTCCTTCTTTGCTCTTATGATGGACTTGAAGAAGTAAATGTTGGTTGAATCAGGCTTGGGTAAGAAGGCCCGACAATCCTGGGTGAGAAAGTTGTAGAGCTCTTTCTTGCTTTTGCACTTCTAAGCTAGTTCTTAAACATTGATGCCAGTAAGTTACGCTTGGTTCATTAAATTATAATAGGAGGGTGCCATCAGCCGTTTTAAATAGCCAAATATTGGCTCATGAAGACAGCACTGTTACTATAATGAGATAGTCATTTTCACTATTATGAAATGCCTTCAGCATGATCCGATTTCCGCATGCGGATTTCCTACCAGCACCAAAGTAATTCATTATTAGGAAATTAAGCACTGAACTTATGGAATCAAGTTCTAAAAAGAGATAGTCTAAGCTGGTTGAATTTTTCCAATAAGAGGAAGAAGATAAAAGCTCTAGTAGTTCAGATAGTGAGCGAAGCTCAAGTAGTGAAACAGATGATGAAAGCAATACTGCAGATTACATAACAACCAATATGTTATACTAAAGGAACATTACAGTTGCTGATGTTGAGATAGAGACTGTAAGTAAAAGAGAGATGCTTAACTACTACTATGATCTGGAAGATTCATTAGAATCTTTGAATTTCAAAGGCTTTATTATTGATCCTAAGGAAACCTATAGAGTAAGTAAGCTAGGAGGATTTAAGGAATCGTTACTAGATGGCCACTAAATATAGACTCTTGGCCAGATCACACTTGAGATCTACACTGACTATACCTAATCAGAATTAGAACCTTAAGGTATGCTCGAAAGAGCCCCTTTAATTGATATGAAGAAATTAGAATAGAAAGTATTAGAGAACCATAAAATGAAAGACTCACTTCCAGTCTTTGGATAGCATACTTAGCTTTAAGCTATAGTGCCTCGAAGGTAACTCAAGATCATGAGGAAAGAAAAGGAGCAGCAGCAAAAAGAGCTAAAGCTGGCTCAGGAATCTCAAAGACTAAGGATGTCTGAAAAGCTAAACTGCTAGCAGATTATGAAGAGGCTTGGCATTTCATACTATAAGTTAAGAAGGTACCTTAACAATCCCTTAAAAAAAGCAAACTTTTGGAATCTTAAGTAAGTTAATAGAGGCAAGTATAAGAAGCTGCACAGCAGGGCCCGCACTCATATAGTGAATATGCTTACTTATGACTAAGTGCCTATCTAAATATCAGATATACAGAAAAGCTTAGTGTCAAAGATCCAGCTTCACTGTTCAAAGTAGATGATTCGAAGGTTCCTTAAGAATGAACTAATGATGACACATAAGTAAGTTAAGTAGATAACGAACCTTCATAACAATAACAGTAGTAAGCTTCAACGCTAGTATGCAGCCTAACAATTCATACTCTTTCTTTGTGAAGGCAAGAGAATTATTAACATTGATGAATCAGTATTGCACTAGACTGATGAGAGAAGAAGAGGCTGGACAGCTCCTTATGTTAAGAATAGAGTTACAAAATCTTAGAGGCTTAGTCAAATGAACTTGATTATTGGAGTCTCAAGTACTGGAGAGTTGTTCTATACTGTGAACAGGGGAAGAACTAATCAACACTCATTTATGTACTTCTTGTGCAAGCTTGCACTTACATTAGATGATATAGATTTGGAGTGGAGAAAGAATACTGTTATCATGATTGATAACGCTCCCTATCACAGATCTTAAGAAGTAATGGCAAAGTATGACATGCTCAAATTACCACTCATGTTTCTTGGGCCTTATCATTACAGGCTAGCTCCCGCAGAGCTTATGTACTCTTCGATTAAGAATAGAGACTTGAATCCTTTGAATACTAGAGCCTAATCAAAGTAAGTTATGATAAGTTAACCCTTATAGAGGTTATTGGGCAGCCTTTATGAAAGAGCTTGGAATGAATATAAGTAGAATTAATCAAAATCTTGTTAGGAGAAGCTACTATCATGTCTTAACTGCTGCTTTGGAATCTATCTCACTTAAAGACTTGTGAGGATCAGAGTAAATTTATACTAAAGTATAAGAGAAGGTATCTCAAAGTAAAAAGTTTAAGGAAAATCAAAAATAACTTTAAGCTTTTTAAAATAGAAACTTTATTTTTAATTTTAAAGAGTACATTTCTTAACAATTTTGAATTCATCACAGTTAAAGTTTGTAAAGTTTTCTTATTCATTCAAGATATTTAAATTATAATCATACATTCCTATTTATTCAAATTTAAATAGCATTAATTAACAATATATTATCATACTGATTAAAAAATATGTTATATAAGAATTTTTTATAAGTTTCTTGAAATCAGCTTCAATTAAATTAATTTCAATTATAATTTTCATAAGCTATATTTAAATATGCTTACTAATTTAAAGATACATCAAATTAACTAAGATTTAAATTTATATTTAAATAAATTCAATAAATTATTATTAATAGCTACTTAAAACGAATTTGCTTAAAATATTGTTAGATAGTAATAAAATATCAATAAATAATTGAAAAATATTATCTTATTTAAACTTATAAATAAATTTATTATCTCAAAGATTATGAACTAATATTGCTGGATGATAAACTTAAAAGTAATTTTGAAATCAAAAGCTATGAATCCAATGTTTACGAATATTCAACATTTATATAAATTTACAAGTAAATAATGTATTTATAATGATAAATAAAAGTTAATAAATCTTAAAAATGTAAGATGATATTTTTAAAAATTAAAAATAATAGTTAATTAAAATTAACTTGAACTTAAATTGGATACTTATGTATTCCTTAATGCCCTTACTAGTTCTAAGAGTGAACTTTAAATTGCCCTAAAATGTTTTAAATAACTTTTTTAAACTAATAAACTAATTTGTGCTGGAGTCCTATAGTTAATAGGAATGGGTTAAATTAACTTACTTGGGGAAAAAAGTAAGTTAATTAAAAATAAAATAAAAAATTAGATTAAATAAAAATCAAATAATTTAATTATTTCAAATAATCTTATCAGCAATCCAGAATCCTAAGCCCTAACTTTGTAATTAAGTTACAAATAATAAATCAACATATAGAATAAATTAATTATTCTAATTTAAAAGATTAATTATAACTAAGCGTGTGCAGTGTCTTTGTATCGTAGCTATATTCCCCTCAGAACTTGGTTGTGCCGACCCGAGGGCTTGTGTACATTGTTATCTCAGAGTTTGTTGTTGCAGCTTGAGTTAGACTGGATTTAAACCCTAGTCTATGCAACAACGTTACGAGTAGACCAATTGTTACCCCCCTTGAGTGAACACGTTGCTATATGCAGCTCGCTTGGCCAGCGGGTAGTGTTCTACTAGGGACCAAGATTCTTTGTATACAGTTTTTTCGTTTAGTTCTTTTTAAATTTTTTAAATCTTATATAGGTATAATGTGGAACAATTTTAATTCAAAATGATTCAAATCCAGGGAGAATTGTAAATGCAACTTATAAAATGGAAATACTCCTCAATAAAATCTAACTCCAAATTATGAATAAATTGTAAAATTCATCAACATTTGTTTGTAGAATCCCAAATATATCTTTTCAATTACATATGATTTAGATTTCAAATTGAAAGAAATATTATACAATTTAGAATATTTCTATAGTCAAAATAAATATAGTATAGCAGATTATAAATTGTCTTAAATATAAGATAAAAATCAATGGTAAGTATTTATTTGATTTTAAAAATATAATATAAAATGAATGCTATTATAATGATTTTTGCATTCAAATTCAAAGGAATACTTTAAAATTATTTAATACAATTTATATAACAATTATTCCTTCTATATTTATATAATTAGATATATTGTAAGATAAAAATAATAAAATTATAAAAATTATTAAATATATTGCATCGTTATTAATTTATAAATATAAATTTATTTAAAATTTTCATCAAATTTGATGATTTTATAGACTTATTTCAATTGGTAATTACTGCTAAATTTATTTATAGATCGTTATTTTTAAATTAAATTCTATATTATTTGTTTCATTGAACAATTCAAGATAGAATATGTATGTCAATCAAAATCTAATTATGAATAAATCTTTTGCTATAAATTTTCTATTATTATATAAATAACTTTATTATTAAACTATATTTATAACTGGCTATAATACTCAAATAATGCTTGTATAAATTTTATATAGGAAAGGAATTGTTTAAAATTAAAAATTATAATTCATCTATATAAAATGATTTGAAAATACTTTTTGCATTAAAAAATAACAGTATAAATTTTATTTTTAATTTTAATTTTTTATATAAAAAATATTAATTTATATTTCTATTTTTTTTTACTTATATTTGAGATTCAATCTTCAAATTTGAGAATTACAAAAGGAAATTTAGTCGGGATATTTGAATTGGAACTGTGTCAAATCTCAAATATTTAGAATTGAGTAGTTCACATTTTAGATTGAAAGTAAATTAC
The DNA here is from genome assembly GCA_000711775.1 of Oxytricha trifallax. NCBI lineage: Eukaryota > Ciliophora > Spirotrichea > Sporadotrichida > Oxytrichidae > Oxytricha > Oxytricha trifallax. The sequence continues at coordinate 4,187 of ARYC01005289.1, read as the reverse complement.
ATGTGATCAATTTGTGAATGTCATAAGGTGAAATCTGAAATTTCCGCGATCAATTTGTTTCCAATTCAAAAATATGTTAAGATTGAATTCACAATTTCATCAAATAATTAATAAATTAATAAATAAAAATAAAAAAATGCATTTTACATAAGAATTGATATGAGAATGCTTAAAAATGAGAAAATAAGTAGAATTTAAAGATTATTTTATTTTTTAAAGCTTAAATAAAAATTTTGATCTATAATTATCAATAAATGAAAAATTTTTATTTAAAAGTAAAAAAATATGATTAAAAAATTAAAAAGATTAAAATAGAGAAATTTGAGAAATATAAATTATTTGTTTACAATTATGTAAAATAGAATTGATATTTCTTATTATTTATATATAAATGTATCATATTTTGTATACATTGAGATTGATTTGTAAAGTATATTGATAGTGGATTGTTAAATTTATTTGTTTAAATCGATTAAATTTTAGCTGAATTAAAATAAGCTTAATAATAAATGCTTATAGCCCTTCAAAACCCCAAAACCCCTGCTCGATTAAACTTGGGATTTGATTGCACTGGTTGGAAATAATGACGGCAGGCAAGAGAGACATGAAGTCTACGCTTTTGCAGGAATTGAGAGCTAAAGCAAGTGCACATGAACGAGACTATGGTCCTTTGAATTCCACCATAGTAGTTAAGTTTTAAAATTTAATAGTATTAATAATTTAATTAAAATTTGAATTAAGGAAAAGAGGGAGGTTCAAAACGAGTGCCCCATGAACCTTGCAAATGACGCAACTCAGCTCACAGATGTCAAAAGTAGGGTAAGGACCACATATTCTTCATCTACGCACTGTGCTCTATCCAATGGTAAAGTATGGGACCGAAATAAAATTCGAACTTTTTTCCCACATTACTGATCATTGGAAACTGCACTTTGAAGGCCCTATAATAAGTTAAATTGTGAAGTTTGGAATTTCGCTATTTATCGATATTAAATCATCACTATACCAACTTATAAATTTATCACGCATATATGTATTGGGGTTTTGGGGTTTATATATACCAAATAATAATTATTAGTTTTTAATATATCTAGAATTATTTTTGATCTCTAGATTTTAAAATTCCCTTGGCTTAAGCGATTCACTCCCATTACTATTGATAAAATAGATTCGAATCAAGAAATTTGAAATTTTAACACCCATGATTTATTATAACTTTTAATAATAATTAGAGCTTAGTGATTTAGAACTTAATCTAATCAATCTTAACTGCCACTTATTTAAAAACTCAATCGCAGTTTGCAAATTCCTCTCTGATCTCTAAGTTGATCCTATTGTATTCTCTGTTTAGCCAATCGGTTTAAGCTTCAATCGACTTCACATGGCTGCCAAAAACTTCCATCGTTCTTATAAGATTCCAAAATAGAACGACCATCTTTAGCAATTCCAACTATTTACTTCTTCCACACTCTCCATACTTTTTTTAAAAAATATTCATAATGAATTTTTACTAAAATAAAAGCAATGCAAAAAATAGATTCACAAGGATACATTATTTTAATTTTAATTATGATCAATTATTTAATTACGTTAGTTCATTTCCAAAAGAAGTCCATCCTGGTCTAACATTGTGATTCTTGGCATAGACTTCCAGGTTCAGCTTGTCAGGGCACATCTTTTGCACAAAGCTATAAATTTCTTCTGGCTTTCTTGAATGCTCTCTTACTGGAGCTATCACCACATTCTCGGCTCTGTGATAGGATACGATGTCTTTAACGTTCCCTTTTTTAGCAATTATAAACTTTTCGAAGCAGTGAGAAGTATAGAAACCCCAACCGCAGTGTATTTTTCCTGTCTTCGTAAGCTTCAACCACATACCCTCGTCAACCTCCTCATATCCATGCTTCTTTATGAATTGTTGTGCAAGCTCCCTTTTCTGATTGACAACCCATATGATAAGTATTCCTCTCTCCTGTACTAAGTGAATTGGCATATTTAGAAATTCTTGATCTGAAACAGTGTCATAGGGTAGTTCCTGTTTGAGTCTCCATGCGGGGTCCATCATCACCACTTCATATAACTTCCCGTATCTTCTCATACAGTCATTAGCTATTTCTTGCCATTTGAGTAAATCTTTAATATCTCCACTGAATATCACTGGGTCAGTAAGAAGCTTTCTTGTTTAATTTTTTACTTTTCTTTTAATTGCAATGAGTTGATAGTCTTTGTAAATTCGAATTTTTACTATTGATTCCCCTTAGTAAATGCCCGATCTTTCTATTTTAATAATTTTTCTTTGATTATTATTGCATCTTCTGGCTTAAGTTTACACTTCTAGATATGTCGTTCACAATTATACACTCCGTCAAAGTGCTTTTTGCAAAAAACGCAAGTCGACCTCATCTCCTTCTCCCATGCTTTGGTCTGCTCATTCTCGATTTTATGCTTCAAGTTCACATGAGTGCTTAGGGAATTTTTATTTTCATAATTTAGGTCACAATATCTGCACTCACATCTCTCTGTGTCATTATGAACCTCAAGCTTATTTCTCTTTCTAAGCATTTTGACTTTAAAACTACTTTCTGGTTCTTGTATATATTATAATTATAATCGACCTACATAAAACCAATAAATCCATTTCATTAAACTAAATATTGAAAATGAGTAAAATCTCACTTTTCTACAAAAAAATGAGTAAATTCTCACTTTCATGAAAAATGAAGAAAAATTATTTTACTTACAAATAAATTAGAAGTAAAAAAGTTGTTCATTTATACTTCAACTGCCACAATTTAAAAGATAACTATAATTATTATTTGATTAATTTTCTATTAACTAATTATGGTTGTCTGATGAAATTTATAATTAAATAATCATAATAACAATTTATAATTTAATTGGTAAAACAACATGGACGTTGCTGATGGGGACTTTTGCATGGTGATTTATAAAATGTAAATTAAGTTTGAAACTTTGTTTTATAGCACTCTTTGTTTATTAATTATATGAAATTAGCTTCAAGTAATATTACTTTCATTATATGTACTTCAAGCTTTTTAAATGGATCAAAATTCTTGAATTATAGTCAATTTAGCTAACTTAAGCAAGTTCTTTAATGTTATACAAAGCATAATTTAAAAACTTTAAACTAGAATTGTTGAAAGCTAAAGTGGCCTTAAATTGCATAAAGAGTCATCTATGCTTTATATAATTTTTAAGAGAAAGTAAGTAAACTTCCCAATAAGTTAAAGTTCATAAAGTTTGTGCAAATTTATTTGTTCATATTTATATATAAAATTAACCATGAATTAAAACAAAATATTTTCAAAGAAATAATACCTAAATTATAATAATTAAAAAACGATAAAGCCCCCTCAATGGCTTAACTTTCGAGTTTTATTATTTCTAAAAAATATTTTATATTTGTATTACCTCTTTCAAGTTTTGATAATTGCCTTAATAATTTTAATTCTGATCAATATAGTTAGCTATGAGGAATTGTGAACTTCAGTTAGTAGCTCATGAATCTCCTCAGGATTCAAAGCAACATATCAGAAATAATAATCAAATTTGTAAGTAACTTATAAAATTTTTAATTTATCTCAATAATATAGGGTGGCGATGTCATAGGACACGACTATAGAGAACTTCAATAGAAGTTCAGGTCAAAGAAGGATTTGATCTCCTTCTTAAGGTTTAACAGTAAGTTTCAATAATTATAACATTTGTAGAGGGATACTATCTTCCCCCTGATCATCAAACTACCATGAGGTTTTTGAAGGATTTTCTAGCAGGCAACAAAGATCTCCTTAAAAGCGCAGATGTTCAAAACTTCAATGTGCCTTACTTCGAAGAGCTCTCAGTAAAAAAGATTTTCCAAGAGATTCAGGAAGATCTTAGCATTATGAAATTCATGAATTATTATGACGATTATAAAGTCCTGCCTGATAGAAAGTACATGTTTGGTGTCCTTGGTACTCTTTGGCCAAACTATGTTAGTGAACTAATTAAACATGCTAACAGGGTGAGAAATATTTCTAATTCTGAAGAAGGCAAGAATGAGTAAATCTTTATTCGTGAAGAATTTTCAAGAAACTGGATAGTGAACCATTTTTTCTAGTAAAATAATTATTTAACTTTACAAATTTTATAGAGACAAAAGGCAAAGCATTATCAATGCTTTAATT
>ARYC01005286.1:0-14821 GCA_000711775.1 Oxytricha trifallax | reverse complement strand
ATAACTCACTGTTTCAATTAAAACGTAAAGTGCCCACTTATAACGCTTTATTTATTTCTTTTTCATATAAATAATTAATGTTTTATAATTTCTAAATATATAATATTAGACAGTTTTTCAATTTTTAATTAGAAATGATTCATGATGTTTTGTATTATTATTATTATCATTATTATCATTATTATTATTATTATTATTATTATTATTCGTATTCGTATCTGTGAGTAAAAGAAGTATAAAATAATTAAATAAATAATTTTTTTTAGGGAAACCGCAAAACCCCCGCACCTACTATTTTCCTAAATCAAAATAGAGAAAAACCCCAAAACCCCCGCACGCTACTATTTTCCTAAATCAAAATAGAGAACCGCAAAACCTCCCAAAACCCCGCACTACCTATTTTCTAAACATCAAAATAGAGAAAGCCCCAAACCCCGCACCTGACTATTTTCTAAATCAAAATAGAGAAACCCAAAACCCCGCACTCTACTGATTTTCTAAATCAAAATCCTTTTTTTAGTAGTTATCTTTTCATGATGAAGCTATACTGTCAACCATTTATCAAATTATTTATTGAAAACATTGTTTGAAAAATAAGCTATATATTAATTTCACTCTTCTATGATTCATGGGTATAAATTCATCAAATTTAAATAAAAGAACTTTTAATTTAAATATATATTTAAATGATTAACAATGGCATGACGACTAATAAGATTCCATTTTAAAGAAAAATAAATTTAATAAAATTATTAATGAAACATTGATAGATAATTTGTAAAGACTGCACTATATCTCCGCTTCTTCTTATTTTCGGCTCACAAAAAGAACTGCCTTTTGTAGAGCAGCACTTAAAACATAGATTGGTTTAATCTCATGCTTTTTGAGTTACGATAAGATGGTATAAAACATGGACATGGAAATGTGTAAAAGAACTTTCCTTTTAAGAAATATAATTATAAATAAAGCAATTACTAACCATCATAAAATAACTAAAATTCTTCACAGCTGCCAACTAGGCTAAGGTTATGTGTGACCATCACATCTTCGATGTTTATAGATTTTAATAACACAAGGAATCTCATTTTCCTTAATGAAATATATATTATTAAATCATAACTAGTGTTCAATTTGTTTAAATATAATTTATAACTATGTTCAAAAGCTATACAAAGATGAATTGCAAAAATCAACTACTATATCGATAGCGCAGAAGTCTAAATTATTCTAAGGTTGATAAAAGTCACATTTGTAATTCACTCTCGACTTTAAAAATTTCGTGAAGTTTACTTACATTTATACTCGTTAAAAAACAATAAAATATAGTAACGATTGGTGTTTAAAAAGAAAGAAAAAACCTTTGAGAGAATTAGCCTACTTAAAATATTAAGTAGTTTCCAGGGTCCGCCACGTGGAGGCTTCTCTCAAGACCCCACCCCCACCCCCACCCAACCCCAAAACCCCATTATAATAATAATAATAATAATAAATAAAAAAAGAGAGAAATAAAAACCTAGGCCGAACTTTTTAAATTTTTTAATCAATTAAATTAAGGATTAGCTGTGAGAATAGTTGATGACTTGTTTGTTCGTTTTCTTTTTCTCTTGTCTCCCCGTGGGTCCCCATCCGTTGCCATTGCATAATTTCGACTCGAACCAGGATGGCCTGGTCCTTATCTCCCCACATCATCTTGCACATGATCTTCAGTTCCTCAATCAAGTCATCCTTGGTGTTTATTCTCACAGCTAACCCCCAGCTTATTAGCCACCATTAGCCTTGATGGTCGCCCATCAAGGCCACTTCATGCCTCATATCGTTTGCTCTGTTAGCCAAGCTGTGGTAGTCAAGAGAGATAGAGAGACGTAAGTGACCACCCTTAAATTCGTTCTCCAAGAATGACGTGATGTCATACTCTTCGAACTCAGCCCCATAGAGTCTCCACTTACATTTGTCCCCCTTTCTCTCTTGACTACGGTCCCATGACAACCGAGGTATAGGAAGCCAACCCCCCGGCAAACCTATTTCTCGGTATAACTAGATATTAACCAACCCTGTGTCCATCGCACCTATAGCTTGCTCTTAAGATATGAATCCCTGCCTGCGTGACGATTTGATGGATGCTAATCGTTGCCAAGCTTGAACCTCCAGGACTTTGCACCCTTGATTGTTTTAAACACCATTGCCTGGAACTAGGTGAAGCTTGATTCGTAAAAGCAACCTCCCTCCCCTCCTTCTGGAACAAATGCCCCAGATGGTCCGTACACATGGAATTCTGGTCCTCCAGCCCCTGCCCATACACCACGGCGGGCTGTCTATCCTCGAAATTGGTGGACTGATTCCTCAAGATTTCCTCCTAATTAGCCTTTTCCACTCTTTTGAGGTCCTTCCTTGTTTGTTTGCTGGCCCTTTAGTTAGCATTGCCGTCACACCACATTTTTTATTTATATTTAATAATGAAAATGTTTTTTTTTTATACCCCATTCAAGAATGCACTAAAATTAAATTGACAGGGTAACTGCCCTATTTTCGTATTTTTAAAATAAAATTTGCGATAATTTCTAGTGTTGTAAATACTCTAAAGAGACATCCGTAGTGAGCTCTGGGGGGTAACTTCATCCTCATCTTCATCATCATCATCTATCCCCGCCTATACTGGAATTCCAGTGTAGGGGGGACGAAGGGAAAATGAAATATAATAATAAATTATTACATTCATAAAAAACCCTTCTAATAAAATTAAAATATATTTATAAAATTATTTAGAATTAATTTAAAAAATAAATTAGTTAAGTCTCACATAATCCTATGATTTTTAAATGCCATGCTTTATAGTTTCGTATAAAATTGTTTAGAATTAATTTGAAAATATGGCAGACTAAAAAATATATAATTAATTTTAAATTCAAAGCAACAATATATTTTGTGATGGATTAATCGCTTTATATTTATTTTTTATTATTATGACAGATAAAAGTTAAAATAGTAATAAACTTGGGAGAATATTCATTCAATTATTATTATAATAAACAACATATTAATAAAAAATAAGAAATCTAATCTTAGTTCGACAAAAAAACAAGATAATTTATTATATGCAACAGCAATATAATAAAGGATAAAAATTATTATTAAAGTTTATAATAACCATGAAATATTGAAATATAATTTAAATTCAAAGTACCACTGAAATCTCATGAATATGTTAATATTTATATATTTATTTAGATTAGACTTAAAATGAAAAATGAAAACTTAACAAAAGACAAATACTCTCTAGTGAGTGCTTTTCATATATTTAACAAATGAAGATTACTTTTTGCTTAATTTATCTAAAAACTCTAAATAAACTAACATTTTAATCTTTTTTAAAGCAAGTATTATTTGTATCCACAAGATCATGTCAAATTATAATTAGGATATTCAAATTTCTATTGCTATATAAACTATGTTTTATTATTATTATTATTATTCATTGTTTTCTCGATAAAAAACAATTAATTTTTATGAATTAAAAATTAATTCGGAGAAAACCAAAATCAATAACTCACTGTTTCAATTAAAACGTAAAGTGCCCACTTATAACGCTTTATTTATTTCTTTTTCATATAAATAATTAATGTTTTATAATTTCTAAATATATAATATTAGACAGTTTTTCAATTTTTAATTAGAAATGATTCATGATGTTTTGTATTATTATTATTATCATTATTATCATTATTATTATTATTATTATTATTATTATTCGTATTCGTATCTGTGAGTAAAAGAAGTATAAAATAATTAAATAAAAATAATTTTTTTTAGGGAAACCCCCGCACCTACTATTTTCCTAAATCATAATAGAGAAACCCCAAAACCCCCGCACCTACTATTTTTCTAAATCAAAATCCTTTTTTTTTGTCCAGTATTACTTGATATCGGAAGCGTATACGCAACCAACAAATTAAGAAAAACATGTTGCTCTTTGAAAAATAATGTATCGCGCCTCCGGACCATCGCTACGCTCCGATCTCGGCTATATTCTTATTAATTTCAGCCTTTATGATTAATGAGTATAAATTCATCAAATTAAAATAAAAGAACTTTTAATTTAAATCTATATCTAAATGATTAACAATGTCATGAGGACTAATAAGATACCATTTTGAAAAAAATAAATTTATTTTATTTAAATTACTAATGAAACATTGATAGATAATTTGTAAAGACTGCACTATATCTCCGCTTCTTCTTATTTTCTGCTCACAAAAAGAACTGCCTTTTGTAGAGCAGCACTTAAAACATAGATTGGTTTAATCCCATGCTTTTTGAGTTACGATAAGATGGTATAAAACACGGACATGGAAATGTGTAAAAGAACTTACCTATTAAGAAATATAATTATAAATAAAGCCATAACTAACCATCATAAAATAACTAAAATTCTTCACAGCTGCCAACTAGGCTAAGGTTATGTGTGACCATCACATCTTCGATGTTTATAAATTTTAATAACACAAGGAATCTCATTTTCCATAATGAAATATATATTATTAAATCATAATTAGTGTTCAATTTGTTTAAATATAATTTATAACTATGTTCAAAAGCTATACAAAGATGAATTGCAAAAATCAACTACTATATCGATAGCGCAGAAGTCTAAATTATTCTAAGGTTGATAAAAGTCACATTTGTAATTCACTCTCGACTTTAAAAATTTCGTGAAGTTTACTTACATTTATACTCGTTAAAAAACAATAAAATATAGTAACGATTGGTGTTTAAAAAGAAAGAAAAAACCTTTGAGAGAATTAGCCTACTTAAAATATTAAGTAGTTTCCAGGGTCCACGTGGAGGCTTCTCTCAAGACCCCACCCCCATCCAACCCCAAAACCCCATTATATAATAATAATAATAAATAAAAAAAAAAAGAAATAAAAACCTAGGCCGAACTTTTTAAATTTTTTAATCAATTAAATTGAGGATTAGCTGTGAGAATAGTTGATGACTTGTTTGTTCGTTTTCTTTTTCTCTTGTCTCCCCGTGGGTCCCCATCCGTTGCCATTCCATAATTTCGACTCGAACCAGGATGGCCTGGTCCTTACTCCCCACATCATCTTGCACATGATCTTCAGTTCCTCAATCAAGTCATCCTTGGTGTTTATTCTCACAGCTAACCCCCAGCTTATTAGCCACCATTAGCCTTGATGGTCGCCCATCAAGGCCACTTCATGCCTCATATCGTTTGCTCTGTTAGCCAAGCTGTGGTAATCAAGAGAGATAGAGAGACGTAAGTGACCACCCTTAAATTCGTTCTCCAAGAATGACGTGATGTCATACTCTTCGAACTCAGCCCCATAGAGTCTCCACTTACATTTGTCCCCCCCTCTCTCTTGACTACGGTCCCATGACAACCGAGGTATAGGAAGCCAACCCACCGGCAAACCTATTTCTCGGTATAACTAGATATTAACCAACCCTGTGTCCATCGCACCTATAGCTTGCTCTTAAGATATGAATCCCTGCCTGCGTGACGATTTGATGGATGCTAATCGTTGCAAAGCTTGAACCCACCAGGACTTTGCACCCTTGATTGTTTTAAACACCATTGCCTGGAACTAGGTGAAGCTTGATTCGTAAAAGCAACCTCCCTCCCCTCCTTCTGGAACAAATGCCCCAGATTGTCCGTACACATGGAATTCTGGTCCTCCAGCCCCTGCCCATACACCACGGCGGGCTGTCTATCCTCGAAATTGGTGGACTGATTCCTCAAGATTTCCTCCTAATTAGCCTTTTCCACTCTTTTGAGGTCCTTCCTTCTTTGTTTGCTGGCCCTTTAGTTAGCATTGCCGTCACACCACATTTTTTATTTATATTTAATAATGAAAATGTTTTTTTTATACCCCATTCAAGAATGCACTAAAATTAAATTGACGGGGTAACTGCCCTATTTTCGTATTTTTTGAATAAAATTTGCGATAACTTCTAGTGTTGTAAATACTCTAAAGAAACATCCATAGTGAGCTCTGGGGGGTAACTTCATCCTCATCTTCATCATCATCATCTATCCCCGCCTATACTGGAACTCCAGTGTAGGGGGGACGAAGGGAAAATGAAATATAATAATAAATTATTACATTCATAAAAAACCCTTCTGATAAAATTAAAATATATTTATAAAATTATTTAGAATTAATTTAAAAAATAAATTAGTTAAGTCCACATAATCCTATGATTTTTAAATGCCATGCTTGATAGTTTCGTATAAAATTGTTTAGAATTAATTTGAAAATATGGCAGACTAAAAAATATATAATTAATTTTAAATTCAAAGCAACAATATATTTTGTGATGGATTAATCGCTTTATATTTATTTTTTATTATTATGACAGATAAAAATTAAAATAGTAATAAACTTGGGAGAATATTCATTCAATTATTATTATAATAAACAACATATTAATAAAAAATAAGAAATCTAATCTTAGTTCGACAAAAAAACAAGATAATTTATTATATGAATTAGAAAAACAACAGCAATATAATAAAGGATAAAAATTATTATTAAAGTTTATAATAACTATGAAATATTGAAATATAATTTAAATTCAAAGTACCACTGAAATCTCATGAATATGTTAATATTTATATATTTATTTAGATTAGACTTAAAATGAAAAATGAAAACTTAACAAAAAACAAATACTCTCTAGTGAGTGCTTTTCATATATTTAACAAATGAAGATTACTTTTTGCTTAATTTATCTAAAAACTCTAAATAAACTTACATTTTCATCTTTTTTTAAAGCAAGTATTATTTTTACCCACAAGATCATGTCCCATTATTAATCAGCGCGATTCAAATTTCTATTGCTACTTAAACGATAATCATTATAATTCATTGTATTATTTGTATTGACATATTTTTGTTTAGATTCACAGTTTTCTTCGTTAAAAAACAATTAATTTTAATGTATAAACAATTAATTCATAAAAACAAAATTCAATCACTGTTTCAATTAAAACGTAAAGTGCCCACTTATAACGCTTTATTTATTTCTTTTTCATATAAATAATTAATGTTTTATAATTTCTAAATATATAATATTAGACAGTTTTTCAATTTTTAATTAGAAATGATTCATGATGTTTTGTATTATTATTATTATCATTATTATCATTATTATTATTATTATTATTATTATTATTCGTATTCGTATCTGTGAGTAAAAGAAGTATAAAATAATTAAATAAAATATTTTTTTTAGCGAAACCCCCCACCTACTATTTTCCTAAATGAAAATGGGGAAACCCCAAATCCCCTGGTCCTACTTTTTTCCTAGATCAACATCCTTTTTAGTTGTTATCTTTTCATGATGAAGCTATATTTCCAACCGTTTATCTAAATTATTTATTGAAAACATTTATCAAACGTTTGAAAATAAACTATATGTTAATTTCAGCTTTTATGATTGATGGGTATAAATTCATCAAATTAAAATAAAAGAACTTTTAATTTTAATCTGTATTTAAATGATTAACAATGGCATGACGACTAATAAGATTCCATTTTAAAAAAAATAAATTTATTAAAATTATTAATGAAACATTGATAGATAATTTGTAAAGACTGCCGCTATATCTCGCTTCTTCTTATTTTCGGCTCACAAAATGAACTGCCTTTTGTAGAGCAGCACTTAAAACATAGATTGGTTTAATCTCATGCTTTTTGAGTTACGATAAGATGGTATAAAACATGGACATGGAAATGTGTAAAAGAACTTTCCTTTTAAGAAATATAATTATAAATAAAGCCATTACTAACCATCATAAAATAACTAAAATTCTTCACAGCTGCCAACTAGGCTAAGGTTATGTGTGACCATCACATCTTCGATGTTTATAGATTTTAATAACACAAGGAATCTCATTTTCCTTAATGAAATATATATTATTAAATCATAATTAGGTTCAATTTGTTTAAATATAATTTATAACTATGTTCAAAAGCTATACAAAGATGAATTGCAAAAATCAACTACTATATCGATAGCGCAGAAGTCTAAATTATTCTAAGGTTGATAAAAGTCACATTTGTAATTCACTCTCGACTTTAAAAATTTCGTGAAGTTTACTTACATTTATACTCGTTAAAAAACAATAAAATATGGTAACGATTGGTGTTTAAAAAGAAAGAAAAAACCTTTGAGAGAATTAGCCTACTTAAAATATTAAGTAGTTTCCAGGGTCCGCCACGTGGAGGCTTCTCTCAAGACCCCACCCCCATCCAACCCCAAAACCCCATTATATAATAATAATAATAATAAATAAAAAAAGAAATAAAAACCTAGGCCGAACTTTTTAAATTTTTTAATCAATTAAATTGAGGATTAGCTGTGAGAATAGTTGATGACTTGTTTGTTCGTTTTCTTTTTCTCTTGTCTCCCCCGTGGGTCCCCATCCGTTGCCATTCCATAATTTCGACTCGAACCAGGATGGCCTGGTCCTTATCTCCCCACATCATCTTGCACATGATCTTCAGTTCCTCAATCAAGTCATCCTTGGTGTTTATTCTCACAGCTAACCCCCAGCTTATTAGCCACCATTAGCCTTGATGGTCGCCCATCAAGGCCACTTCATGCCTCATATCGTTTGCTCTGTTAGCCAAGCTGTGGTAGTCAAGAGAGATAGAGAGACGTAAGTGACCACCCTTAAATTCGTTCTCCAAGAATGACGTGATGTCATACTCTTCGAACTCAGCCCCATAGAGTCTCCACTTACATTTGTCCCCCCCTCTCTCTTGACTACGGTCCCATGACAACCGAGGTATAGGAAGCCAACCCACCGGCAAACCTATTTCTCGGTATAACTAGATATTAACCAACCCTGTGTCCATCGCACCTATAGCTTGCTCTTAAGATATGAATCCCTGCCTGCGTGACGATTTGATGGATGCTAATCGTTGCAAAGCTTGAACCCACCAGGACTTTGCACCCTTGATTGTTTTAAACACCATTGCCTGGAACTAGGTGAAGCTTGATTCGTAAAAGCAACCTCCCTCCCCTCCTTCTGGAACAAATGCCCCAGATGGTCAGTACACATGGAATTCTGGTCCTCCAGCCCCCTGCCCATACACCACGGCGGGCTGTCTATCCTCGAAATTGGTGGACTGATTCCTCAAGATTTCCTCCTAATTAGCCTTTTCCACTCTTTTGAGGTCCTTCCTTCTTTGTTTGCTGGCCTTTAGTTAGCATTGCCGTCACCCCACATTTTTTATTTATATTTAATAATGAAAATTTTTTTTTTATACCCCATTCAAGAATGCACTAAAATTAAATTGACAGGGTAACTGCCCTATTTTCGTATTTTTAAAATAAAATTTGCGATAATTTCTAGTGTTGTAAATACTCTAAAGAGACATCCGTAGTGAGCTCTGGGGGGTAACTTCATCCTCATCTTCATCATCATCATCTATCCCCGCCTATACTGGAATTCCAGTGTAGGGGGGACGAAGGGAAAATGAAATATAATAATAAATTATTACATTCATAAAAAACCCTTCTAATAAAATTAAAATATATTTATAAAATTATTAGAATTAATTTAAAAAATAAATTAGTTAAGTCTCACATAATCCTATGATTTTTAAATGCCATGCTTTATAGTTTCGTATAAAATTGTTTAGAATTAATTTGAAAATATGGCAGACTAAAAAATATATAATTAATTTTAAATTCAAAGCAACAATATATTTTGTGATGGATTAATCGCTTTATATTTATTTTTTATTATTATGACAGATAAAAATTAAAATAGTAATAAACTTGGGAGAATATTCATTCAATTATTATTATAATAAACAACATATTAATAAAAAATAAGAAATCTAATCTTAGTTCGACAAAAAAACAAGATAATTTATTATATGAATTAGAAAAACAACAGCAATATAATAAAGGATAAAAATTATTATTAAAGTTTATAATAACCATGAAATATTGAAATATAATTTAAATTCAAAGTACAACTGAAATCTCATGAATATGTTAATATTTCTATATCTATTTAGACTAGACTTAAAATTTCAAACGATAACTTAAACAAAAATCAAATACTCTCAGTGAATGTTTTCAAATTTTCTACAAATTCGTTGTAAGTAGACTACTCTTTGCCTAATTTATGTAAAAGCTTTAAATAAACTTACATTTTCATCTTTTTTTAAAACAGATATTTTTTTATCCACAAGATCATGGGTTCGCACTATTAATCAACGCTATTCAAATTGCTATTGCTATATAAACGATAACTATTTTAATTTAATGTATATATTGGAATATTTATCTTTAGATTCATAGTTTGATTCGTTGAAAAACATTAATTTTAAATATCTATAAATAATTAATTCATAAAAACAAAAATCAATCACTGTTTCAATAAAAAACTAAAGTGTCCACTTATATCGCTTTATTTATTTCTTTTTTTATAAATAACTAATGTTATTTAATTTAAAAATTTATAATATTTGACAGTTTTGTATTTTAAAATTATAAATAATTCCTGATGTTTTGTATTTTATCAATATTAATAATTTATTAATATAATTAATATTATTCGTATTTGTTTCTGTTATTTAAATATATTATAAAATATTAATAAATAATAATTTTTTTAGGGAATCACCAAAGCCTCAGCTCTAACTATTTTCCTAAGTAAAACATATGGAAACCCCAAAACCTCCTCTTCCACTATTTTCCTAAATCAACATCCTTTTTAGTTGTTAATCTTTTCATGATGAACCTATACTGCCAACCGTTTATCTAAATTATTTATTAAAAACATTTATCAAACATTTGAAAATAAACTATATGTTAATTCAAGCTTTTATGATTAATGGGATAAATTCATCAAATTTAAATAAAAGATTTTTGAATCTAAATCTATATTTAAATGATTAATAATGGCATGACCCCTAATAAGATGCCTTTTTTGAAAAATAAATTTATTAAAATTATTAATGAAACATTGATAGATAATTTGTAAAGACTGCACTATATCTCCGCTTCTTCTTATTTTCGGCTCACAAAAAGAACTGCCTTTTGTAGAGCAGCACTTAAAACATAGATTGGTTTAATCTCATGCTTTTTGAGTTACGATAAGATGGTATAAAACATGGACATGGAAATGTGTAAAAGAACTTTCCTTTTAAGAAATATAATTATAAATAAAGCAATTACTAACCATCATAAAATAACTAAAATTCTTCACAGCTGCCAACTAGGCTAAGGTTATGTGTGACCATCACATCTTCGATGTTTATAGATTTTAATAACACAAGGAATCTCATTTTCCTTAATGAAATATATATTATTAAATCATAATTGTGTTCAATTTGTTTAAATATAATTTATAACTATGTTCAAAAGCTATACAAAGATGAATTGCAAAAATCAACTACTATATCGATAGCGCAGAAGTCTAAATTATTCTAAGGTTGATAAAAGTCACATTTGTAATTCACTCTCGACTTTAAAAATTTCGTGAAGTTTACTTACATTTATACTCGTTAAAAAACAATAAAATATAGTAACGATTGGTGTTTAAAAAGAAAGAAAAAACCTTTGAGAGAATTAGCCTACTTAAAATATTAAGTAGTTTCCAGGGTCCGCCACGTGGAGGCTTCTCTCAAGACCCCACCCCCATCCAACCCCAAAACCCCATTATATAATAATAATAATAAATAAAAAAAAAAAGAAATAAAAACCTAGGCCGAACTTTTTAAATTTTTTAATCAATTAAATTGAGGATTAGCTGTGAGAATAGTTGATGACTTGTTTGTTCGTTTTCTTTTTCTCTTGTCTCCCCGTGGGTCCCCATCCGTTGCCATTCCATAATTTCGACTCGAACCAGGATGGCCTGGTCCTTATCTCCCCACATCATCTTGCACATGATCTTCAGTTCCTCAATCAAGTCATCCTTGGTGTTTATTCTCACAGCTAACCCCCAGCTTATTAGCCACCATTAGCCTTGATGGTCGCCCATCAAGGCCACTTCATGCCTCATATCGTTTGCTCTGTTAGCCAAGCTGTGGTAGTCAAGAGAGATAGAGAGACGTAAGTGACCACCCTTAAATTCGTTCTCCAAGAATGACGTGATGTCATACTCTTCGAACTCAGCCCCATAGAGTCTCCACTTACATTTGTCCCCCCCTCTCTCTTGACTACGGTCCCATGACAACCGAGGTATAGGAAGCCAACCCACCGGCAAACCTATTTCTCGGTATAACTAGATATTAACCAACCCTGTGTCCATCGCACCTATAGCTTGCTCTTAAGATATGAATCCCTGCCTGCGTGACGATTTGATGGATGCTAATCGTTGCCAAGCTTGAACCTCCAGGACTTTGCACCCTTGATTGTTTTAAACACCATTGCCTGGAACTAGGTGAAGCTTGATTCGTAAAAGCAACCTCCCTCCCCTCCTTCTGGAACAAATGCCCCAGATGGTCCGTACACATGGAATTCTGGTCCTCCAGCCCCCTGCCCATACACCACGGCGGGCTGTCTATCCTCGAAATTGGTGGACTGATTCCTCAAGATTTCCTCCTAATTAGCCTTTTCCACTCTTTTGAGGTCCTTCCTTCTTTGTTTGCTGGCCCTTTAGTTAGCATTGCCGTCACACCACATTTTTTATTTATATTTAATAATGAAAATGTTTTTTTTTTATACCCCATTCAAGAATGCACTAAAATTAAATTGACAGGGTAACTGCCCTATTTTCGTATTTTTAAAATAAAATTTGCGATAATTTCTAGTGTTGTAAATACTCTAAAGAGACATCCGTAGTGAGCTCTGGGGGGTAACTTCATCCTCATCTTCATCATCATCATCTATCCCCGCCTATACTGGAATTCCAGTGTAGGGGGGACGAAGGGAAAATGAAATATAATAATAAATTATTACATTCATAAAAAACCCTTCTAATAAAATTAAAATATATTTATAAAATTATTTAGAATTAATTTAAAAAATAAATTAGTTAAGTCTCACATAATCCTATGATTTTTAAATGCCATGCTTTATAGTTTCGTATAAAATTGTTTAGAATTAATTTGAAAATATGGCAGACTAAAAAATATATAATTAATTTTAAATTCAAAGCAACAATATATTTTGTGATGGATTAATCGCTTTATATTTATTTTTTATTATTATGACAGATAAAAATTACAATAGTAATAAACTTGGGAGAATATTCATTCAATTATTATTATAATAAACAACATATTAATAAAAAATAAGAAATCTAATCTTAGTTCGACAAAAAAACAAGATAATTTATATGAATTAGAAAAACAACAGCAATATAATAAAGGATAAAAATTATTATTAAAGTTTATAATAACCATGAAATATTGAAATATAATTTAAATTCAAAGTACCACTGAAATCTCATGAATATGTTAATATTTATATATTTATTTAGATTAGACTTAAAATGAAAAATGAAAACTTAACAAAAGACAAATACTCTCTAGTGAGTGCTTTTCATATATTTAACAAATGAAGATTACTTTTTGCTTAATTTATCTAAAAACTCTAAATAAACTAACATTTTAATCTTTTTTAAAGCAAGTATTATTTGTATCCACAAGATCATGTCAATTATTAATCAGCGCGATTCAAATTGCTATTGCTATATAAACGATAACTATTTTAATTTATTGTATATATTGGAATAATTATCTTTAGATTCATAGTTTTTTTCGTTGAAAAACAATTAATTTTAAATATCTATAAATAATTAATTCATAAAAACAAAAATCAATCACTGTTTCAATAAAAAACTAAAGCGTCCACTTATATCGCTTTATTTATTTCTTTTTTTATAAATAACTAATGTTATTAAATTTGAAAATTTATAACATTTGACATTTTTGTATTTTAAAATTATAAATAATTCCTGATGTTTTGTATTTTATCAATATTTATATAATTTATTAATATAATTAATATTATTCGTAACTGTGATTTAAAGAAATTTTTCTATATTTATATATACATTAATAAATAATAATTTTTTAAAGGGAAACCCCAAAACCACTGCTCCAACTAATTTCCAAAATCAACATCCTTTTTAGTTGTATTCTTTTCATGATGAAGCTATATTGCCAACCGTTTATCTAAATTATTTATTGATAACATTTATCAAACGTTTGAAAATAAACTATTTGTTAATTGAAGCTTTTCTTAATGAATGAAAGGTATAAATTCATTAAATTTTTATAAAAAAACTTTGAATCTTAATCCATATCTAAATGATTAATAATGGCATGACGACTAATAAGATACCATTTTGAAAAAAATAAATTTATTCAAATTACTAATGAACCATTGAAAGATAATTTGTAAAGACTGCACTATATCTCCGCTCCTACTTATTTTCGGCTCACAAAAAAGACTGACTTTTGTAGAGCAGCACTTAAAACATAGATTGATTTAATCCCATGCTTTTTGAGTAACGATAAGATGATAAAAACATGGACATGGAATGTGTAAGAAATCTTTCCTTTTCAGAAATATAATAATTAAAAAAAGCCATATCTAACGATCATATAATAACTAAAATTCTTCACAGCTGCCAACTAGGCTAAGGTTATGTGTGACCATCACATCTTCGATGTTTATAGATTTTAATAACACAAGGAATCTCATTTTCCTTAATGAAATATATATTATTAAATCATAATTATTGTTCAATTAGTTTAAATATAATTTATAACTATGTTCAAAAGCTATACAAAGATGAATTGCAAAAATCAACTACTATATCGATAGC